>JAVSBS010000406.1:0-44786 GCA_033124195.1 Coracias cyanogaster
AAGAGAGAAGAGAGGAGAAGAGAGGAGAAGAGAGGAGGATATACTGAATTCACCTGTTTAAAAGGCTGACTTGAGTGGGTAGTTGTGCAATGCAAGGACTCATTACATAACAGCACAACAGAAAGGACTGATTTGTAAGATCAAGTCAGAGTCATTAGTGAGCAGTACAAATGCTAGTGACAATGAGGAAGGGTACAGTGCCTATGTGGAAATGCATGCCTAAGCTCTCTATAATATATTAAAACATCAACCACCACAGTAGCCTGCTCATCCAGCCTGACATTCCCTAGCTGATTTCTTGGATATATCTCAACATGCAGAAAAGGCTTAGGAAGGGATTTCAAGCACAGATTATGGTCTTTCATGAATTGATTCAATGAGGGCATCTCAGGCTATGGCGAAGTACAATAAAGCCCAGAGAGCTGTGTGAGACCTTGCCAGGCAGTTTGCCATGGGCAGTGTCAGTAGCCAGGCAGATAGAGGTAGGCATAGTAGGAGCAGAAACATGTGTAATGACCATCAGAGTGCTGCTTCCAAGAAAGTCATCCATGCATTCACAAACATTTAGACTGACTTGTATTTGGCAAAGGGAAACTTCTGATTGCTGAGCAACTCAAAATGCCTGTCTGCTGCTGTTTCAATTGGAAACAAACTTTCCCAGTTAAAGTACAGCCCTGTGTGAACCAGATGTCCGGGTTTGTCATTCTGAGGTCAGGAGAAGTCATCCATTGAACAACTAGATCATGACAGGGTGAGAAGCCAGGTCTGTAGATTTCTACCATGAAAAAACTACTGGCATAATCTTATCTTTAGCAATCATTATAGGAAGTCTTTGGCCAGAAGGAAGCCAGAAAATCCTGCTAAGTCCTCTCCATGAAGTGGATCAGCTGCTATCCAAACTATAGGGGCCCAAACTGATGTATTACACATGGCACTGACATTAAATCTTGGTGCGTCTAGCTCTTTTTTGGTTTTTAAATATGTCTACCCCTGTTGGAGAGTCAGCATGTTTTGTCACAGCTCAGTTGCCTAATTTTAACCACTAATGGGGCTCGCTTATCCCCAGGATCCAGATTCGGGCCAGAAATAGGAAGCCGAGTGATGGTCATGTGTTTGACAAGGAGCCGGGCAGCAGTCCAAAACACATTTGAGCTGGATGGAATTTCTTGCCCCTGTGAAAATGCAGTGCTAAATCTTCCTCCCCCACTCGTCTCTTTACACACAAGTGGATCCCTCTAGTACAGTGAACTGTCACCCGAAACTAACAAGGAGGATGTGTCTCCCGGCAATCTGAGCTTCGGTCAAAAGTTCACCACTTGCCAGCCCCACTATGCCAACTTGGACCAAGATTTCTGGAATGGTTAGAAAAATATTTTAATGTAATTCACCTTGCTATGCTATTTCATTAATAACCTCTAAAAATGCAAAGAGTGCGGCCTTAAAATTCCTTGACATCCTCAGCATATGACTAATAATAATGAAACTTTCTCGCTGTAGGCAGAGTCACTCTGTGAACACACTGTTTTCCCTGGAGTTTCATGGAGCCTTTAGCAAATGCAGTACATTTGCCATGTCCATTTTTTACAGCCTAGTAACCGCTGTTTGGCCAGGTTGTCTGAGCTAGCTCTTTGTCCACCCCACCAAACTTTGCTTTCCTTTCTCCCTGCACTGTGCTATTTTTCTCACAAGAATATTTTGCCCGGGAATAATTTGGACGTGCGTGAAATAGTCTTTTACACATTACGTCTTTCTTATTTTCTCTATATTTGTTTTGAATCCAGTCTCTCAATGTCTTCCAAAATATGTTGTCCATGCAAAGCATGGAGTTGTTAGCAGCACAGGACTGTGTGTGCTCCATACCGCACCGAGTGAAAAGGGCTCAGCCCTCATATGGGGACAGAGCGTGTCTGACATGCCATTATATAACATGAAACCACTGTATACAAGACCATCTTTAAAAGTGTATTTTATAGAGATCCTGATTTCTATATCTTGCTTCAAGCATTTCTTTCCAAAATAGCCTTTTGGGAGTCAGTGGACAAGACTCTGCTCACTGAGGGCATGTCCAGGGCTACAGGATTGCTTTCCACTCTATACCTGCCTTCAGGCTGCTAGGACCAGGAGTTTACAAACCACTAGAATTAAATTTTAGAATAATTTTTTTCCTCTTTGCTCTAGATTTTGCCCCAATGGCAAAAGCAGAGCAAAAAGTCAAAGGTGTTTCATTCCCAGCACCTCCCAAACCAGCAATAAAACAGAAATCCTCTCATCCTCAGTTTTTTTAAAGCATGTAACAAGGCCTGATTATGGTTCACGCAGTGTACTCCCTATCTACCCTCAACAGATCTGTCTCCATTGCACACCCAAATCTAATGACATCATGTTCCACATCTCCCAGATGACCACTGAGTATTTGGAGATGCTGATGGGAACTGATCCTTTAACCAGCTGAAGCCTCCTTTGGACCTGGGAGGTTTGCAAAAACGTAGATATTCTTTGGAGCTGATAATATTCCCACCATGAGAATCACTTGAGATCAAATCAAGAGTGCTACTAAAAACCATGAGAGGTGGTTATCCAAACATATTGTCTCCAGCAGACTTAGCAAGAGGGACAGTCCCCTGAGGGCCACCCCGCACTGTGCCCAACTGCCCAGCTGCCCTGTTTTGCATTGGCTGTCTGTTCACCCAACAAGAGGCAAACAAGCAGATCCAGAAAAGTGTAGAAAGAGGAAGTGGCTAAAACTACTTTTATAGCCTGATGACCTTCCACTGCATTAATTCTAAATTATCCCTTTCCTAATGAATCCCATTTTTTCCTAACCCTGCCCTGTGCCTGCCTCAATTAACAGTTCGTTATTTAGATTAAGATTGTGCCATATGCACTGAGAATTTGTTTCCAAGAACTCCACTTGCTAACAGATGTAATCTTCTAGCACAGGTGAGGCTGGCCAGTGAAAGAGTTTTCCAGAGGTGAAATGGAGATGGAATAGTTTTTCTAAATATTTCCATATTTGCTCAGTATTTTCCTATTTGTTTAAAAATTGGGCCCAGGAAAAAAACTGGAGCATTCCAACCTGCTCTAGAGGTAAGCAAAAACTGGGGAAAAAGAAACAAAAATGTATCAAGACAGTTCAATGACATTTAAAAGTCCAGAATATTCATGAATGGCTGTAAATATTCCCAGTCCCAGTTGCTGTGGATTTTGAAGTAACACAGACAGCTACCAGTGGGCCTGGGAGTTCACTTTCTGTGGCATGGACATTTGATTTTATTTGTAGAAAATAAACAGAGACTAGCTTGTCTCCAATGTATGAGCAGTTGTTACACTTCCACTACACACTGCCATGTGAACACAAACAGTGTTTTGGGTTTTTTTTCCCATAGGTCAGGCCAATGCCTCCAGTGACTGTTTATAACCCAGTAGTACATGGTGCAGTAGCAGCTGCAGTCTGAGGTGGGGGAAAGTGCTCCCTTGAAGGGGCTCTCTGGGAATAATCACTTTCCATGAACTCCAGGAGAGAAAAAAGAACCCGATTCTGGTTTCAGAGAAGCATCATCTACCAGCCTGGCCAAATGCTTTATGTTGAGGCAGTTCTTCAACTGAAATCTAGGTTTTACCATTTTTTAAGAAAAGCACCCTTTTCCCAGTTTTTAGTGAACAATTTTTTGACTGCTGACAATTTTCATCTCCAGACTTTCATTATGGTGCTGAAGAATGAAAAAGACTATGTGTGTGTACATCTATAAATATATAATGTAGATATACACATGCATGTGTATACGTATATTGGTATATATGTCCATGGGTACACTTTTTAACCATTTTTACAGTCTCCCTTGCAATGAACTGTCCATTTGTGACAGCATGTCAAAATACGTTTATTTGGTAGTACATCCCATGTGGCTGGTATGCTAGTGGTATACCGTTCTGACCAGTCACAATCCACACTTACCCAGAAAAGCCAAATATACATGTATTGTATGTACACTGGGAAGAAGTCAACATATATAAACTAATCAATAAAACAGTTTTTTGTAAGCACTGTGTATACAACAAGTGTTTCTGCAGGCTCATTCTTACTGCACTTGCTGTTGGCCTACAGTACCAATCCTCATTCAGTGTACTTCTGAAAACCAAACCAATTCCTCCACTCCTTTTCTTCTCCCTTCCCTGCCTATACTAAACCATTTCCTGGTTTTCCCAGCTGCTGCTTGCTGGGGGGTCAGTGAGTCTGTGAAACTCAGTGCAGGTGGGAGCAGGCTGTCAGAAGCATTCTTCACACATCAACAAGACCTGCCCTGAGTAGGCTTACATAGCATGGTGTCAAAGAAAGTTGTAACAGCTAGCTGGTCATCCATGCTGGGAATTCTGCTTATGCTGGCAAAGCTGAAATGAGGGTGAAAGTTCCTAGGAGAATGTCCTAATCCAAACAAGGCCCGCAGAAGTGAGGGGCACCTGCTGAAGGCACAGATGCAGCAAGATCTCACCACAAAAACTGAAAGAACCACGCTGTGGTCTCCAGAGGATGAGACTTCAGCTGTCTCCAGCAGAAAGGGTGGAAAGGATGACTCTGGTACAGGAGAGGGGCATAAAATGAAAGTTCCTCCCCATGACAGAGGGATCAGCACTAGAAAGCAACAGCACCAGGGAAAGCCTTGTCAAAACTGTCAACTACCAGAACTAAATGGTGATCAGCTGTAGTGCTCATTGTACAGCTGAACGCCAACTAACCTGTACTGGGGTTTTAAAAGATGTTAGTGTTCTCAACACAGGTAGATTTCTAGTCCTCCTTGAAAAGAAATTTTTAAAAAGCTCAGTAGAGCTGTGGAGTATCAAGTGGTTCAGGTTTGGGCTAAGTGTTTCAAAAAAAGACAACAGCAAACTGGAAATGTTATGGGTCTCTAAAAGAGATTGGAAGTGAATCTTTGCCATGAATCTGCTGCATATTATCTTTCAGGCTGCCCAGCCTTGGTAAGCCAAAGGCCTCTTTCCAGTCTTCAATTTAGAAGTTCCCCCATCATATCTTTTACATCTAAAGGCTTGACTTCTAGATATTAGGTGCTGAGCCTTCCCTTTCCATGAAATCCCTTCCAAATTGTTTGTGCTTAGGCAGCTGGCAATTATATACAGGCTGACAATTATATATATAGTATAATAGATAGATAGATAGATAGATAGATAATTAATAAATCATGGAATCATAGAATGGTTTGGGTTGGAAGGGACGTTAAAGATCATCTAGTTCCAGCCCCCCTGCCACACCTCCCACTGGACTGGGTTGCTCAAAACCCCAGCAAATAAACAATCTTTGTAGGAACAGTCTAGTAGACATGTAAACTACAACTTCCAAAGCATTTAGGGCTCCTCAGTGTGAAAGATACTGTATATATTTCATGCATGTATTCATACATATTTTAAATATTTTTAATTCTTTCTGAAAAGCAAAGGATTGACTCTGTGTTGATAAAGAAACTTGTAATTGACTTACATTTTAGGATAAATAGTGAGTACAGAGGAGCATAGTTGAAAACCAAAATGTGTTGACTTTGAGATAATTGCCTTTTTACCACCTCAACAAGAATGTTTTTTTTTTTCCTAGTGTTTCTTCTATGTGTTGAATCACTACTTTAGCATGTGCTTTCCCAGATGCAGAAGAAAACACGGTTCTGACTAAAGTACATATAAGTACTTGGATGAAAACATGCAGTCTCAGGATGCTCTGAATGCCCTTTGGAAAGTTCGTTTTACCCCCGTGCCAACTTTCTCTCATCTATGTAAAAGCTGTGAGGCAGCATCACTGATTTAGGAGATTAACACTGATACAATTCATGGAGTGGGAGTCATCTTGCTTTTCTCAAATAACAGAAGCATAGAGAAAGGTTCAATGGCACAGTTGCTCTTAGGATGCTGCTGAGACTGAAGGAAGGATGTGCATTTTCCAGCTAACTGCAGGAGGGATTCCTGGGCTGGGCAATCTGGAGAACATTGAACTGACAAACACTGCCCTGTTTCTATGAGGTAAATGACTTCTAATACCATGTCAGGATAATGCACAAAAGTAACATGAAAAAGAACTGATGATCAACCGCTGAAGCTCCAGTGAAGAGCAGGACACATACCCCAAACTGCCTGCAAGCAGAAAATAAGTAGCATACCCACAATTCTGCCCATGCAGACTACAGGGCAAGAGAAAGCCTAGGGCCAAAGAGGTTATATGACATCTTTTCCAACACTGGTTTCAAACAGCGTAACAGCACTTGCAGGTCAATGAAGCACAGCACCTGGCTGTGTTTTGATGAATATTTAAAGTTCTCTTCCCCCTGTGAGAAGATGCTCACCTGGAAAAGAGCACAACACCCATTAATCTGCATATGGTTTCCCCTGGAGCATGGCCACAAGCTATGCTCCATACAGGAAGGGGCAGGAGCTGGGTGTCCTGTGCTGTGGGAATGCGAGGACTGTGGAGTTTGCACGGTGCTGGAAGGCGAGAGACTGAAATATGGCTTGGCACGCGCCGGCTGGAAAGACACAGCATACTGAAAGACATGCTTCTGTCCTCGGATGTGCAGGAGGCTGGGACACAGCGCAGGGTGTGTGGGAGAGAAAGGAGCCATAAGGGATTCTCTAGGATCCAGCTCTTCCTCTGAAGCGTGGAGTTGATGGTAGGCTTTCCCCAACAGCTTTTTCTTGCCTTTTTCTGATTTCCTTGGAAATCACTCTCAGCCCCTGCTTCAGCTGCCTTGCAAGCAAGTACCAGCCTGCCCCAGGAAGGTGTACAAAGGCTCTGGATGGCAAGAGCATCCCTGCACAGCAAAACCAGTAAAGCCTGGTCCCAGTCTATTCCCAGGTCAGGAGTAGATCAGGACAAGAGTCACACAGACTGCTAAAATTGCCCCCGTGACGAGCAATAGGAAGTATAACAAAAATTAATGTCTTAATGGCTGACAAGCCAGTGTATTTGATGCGGAAATTGTATTATTTCAACAGCCAGGGGCACAGAAATAGCTTTGAGCTTCCTTCTCATTCCATTCGGTATTTGGCCAGCTCTTCAGCTTTCAAACTCTCCTTTACAATAAACCATTCTCCCGTCTGGTCAGTAAACTGTGAGTTAAAAATCAGTTTCTGAAAACTATTATTCAAAATGTTATGTCAAATTCTGAGCCTAAATGAAATCCTGACTATTAATTTCTCGTGAAGAAGCAGCTCCAAGTATTTGTCGCCCCATGTGCTTAGCTCTTACCAGCTAATACAGAGCTTCAACAGAAACGTAATTTTTAGTTTTCCTCAGCTGAGTTATATTTCTGAATTGAAAATTACGTTCTCTTACCTTGATATATAAACTAGACCTACATTTCAAAAACTTGATGTGCTAGCATAGTATCTCACCAATTTAACTCAGTAGACCAAAGAGTTCTTTAGTCCATGCAAGCCTTCTTTAAGGAAGAAAGCATAATCACAGCAGAAGTATGAAATGGCTTATTTTCTTTAAATTGATGTCTCTTACCTCTTCTTCCAGCTCACTGACTGATTTATAAGCATATGTAAAACACTTTGCAATTTAGGAAAGTGCCTACCTCAGCATGAGCAAAGATCCTTCTTTAAAATGTACAACTCTTGTGTGAAGATCCCAGCACTTGCTCTCTGATATCCATTTTACGATTTCCCCTTGAGACTGTGTTTATTGCATTCCTATTCTAGCAATTTTGTGTAGAAGCTTGGTCATGAGGCACAGCCTATGTGTCCCAAATAGAGTCTGAAGAACTATTATTTATTACAAATAATTCATTTGCATACTATTTTCTTATTCTTCCATATTAAATGAGATAAATCTACACAGATCCTAATATGAAATTAAGGCAAAGTTTCCAGCTGGGCTACAATATGGCCTAGTATACACTGGTTTGCAGTGGACTGGGCTACAATAGAATCATGGAATTATATAATGCCTTATGTTGGAAGAGACCTTTAAAGGTCATCTAGTCTAATTCCTCTGCAGGGAGCAGGGACATCTTTAACTCAATCAGGTTGCGCACAACCCCGTCCAACCTGGCCTTGAACAATTCCAGGGATGGGATATCCACAACCTCTTTGGGCAACCTGTTGCAGTGTCTCACCACGCTCACAGTGAAGACTTTCTTCCTTATATCTAGTCTAAATCTATCCTCTTTTAGTTTAAAACCATTACCCCTTGTCCTGTTGCAACAGGCCCTGCTAAAAAGATTGTCCCTAGCTTTCTTATAGGCCCCCTTGAAGTGTTGAAAGGCTGCAGTAAGGTCTCCCTGGAATTAATAATAGGTATTATTATGAAAATAGGTATTCTTATGAAAATGAAATGACATTTTCTTTTGCCCCCTTCTGCCCCACACAACACATACCTGCAGTGGTAGCACCTTCCTTCATTCCTTTCCTGCTCTCTTACTCTTCCTTTTTTTTTTTTCATTTCAAAAGATGAGGTTGAGTTTTGCAAATATCAGGACTAATTTATCTGTGAAGTATGGTCATAAAAAAAATTCAAATGTGGGTTCTGTTCAGTTTCAGAAAGTCAGGACATTTTCCAGCCCTGAAATCACACCTATTTACACTCAATCCAGGAGCTATGTTACTTGGGGCAATTCCAGGCAATGAGAACACAATTCCCTGTACCATGGCTCCACCTCCAGTATTTTGCTATGAATTTTCTTTTTCCTTTATTTTGCACTTATTTTGCTTAAAATATACTCTGTTAACATTTTCTAGTGACATTTTCTTGAGGCTTACCCAAATACGCATTGGATAAAACAGAACTGAACCCGTGAGCCCCTCTGGTATGATAGAATATTGCCTACTCTGGGGATTAAAAGTTTCCACTCAAGGAAGAGTTCATCATGGAAGTAAACAAAAGTCTTTCTTTTTCTCATCCCAGCTTCATATTGTCTGTGTTATAGGAAGGCCTGTACAGATAAAAAAGCATATACCTTACCTGTCTGTGCTTTATTGAAAACCTGATCGTCTTGTTGTTTCCTCGCATCGAGCCACTTACTTACTCTCTCAAGCTGCAGTCTTTCTCTGCCACCTACCTCCCTCTGTCTGAAATATTATCTACAAAAGTGGAAAGAAAGACGCCTCTAAGATGAAAACATTTACAGGAATTGAGGCCTTCACATAAAACCACTTCCTTTTTCAAAACAAAGCATGCAAGTGTACCATCAAAATCACTGAAACTGGTAATTGAGAGGATCTACACGTCATGATTACATTAAGAATTTTGTACCTATATTAATAGGGCTCATGCTTAAGAAACTTCAACAGAGCTCAGACACAGTCTGTTTCTACTTTTTCATCATAGCAATAAAAAAAAAATACAATAAACCAGAAAAAATCTATTCTGTTCTTGGGGGTGATTATCAGGGAACATTTTTTTCTGCAATTGCCCCTCTGTCCAGAGCACAGAGGAAATATGTAGTATGTATCTTCTTATCCAAATACAAAAATATCTGTAGAGTGTCTCGGTGAATGAATCTCAGAACAAGCTGGATTCACACGTCAGTGGCTCAGTGCTGGCGGGGGGAGATGGGTGCACAGTCATTCAGCTCAGATGCAAATGTGCCACAATATATGCATCAGAAAAGCTGCTAGCTCTACCTCCGAAGGCAAAACTGAGCCTGTTCCTGGGTGGATTCATGAAAAAACTTCCATGAGCTTTCATAGTGCAAAATCAAGCTTCAATATGTTCGGTGTGTTCTCACACATGTTGATATATTCCCTCATGACAGCTCTAGATTTCCCCTCCAGCCCTGCATAATGATCTCTTCATCTGCCGCAATCAGTAGAGGAGAGACAGGTGATGCCCCCAGCCCGTAAGGGTTGGGTAGGACGGCTGAGTGACACACGCCAGATGCTGCCCCCTGAGCTGGGCTGCAGCTCCCCTGTAAATACATCATGGAGTAAAAATCACTGCGTACATTCCAGCTGCTGCAGAGCGTGTCACTGGAGTAGATGTGTTGTCACATACACAAATGCACACAAAATAGTATCTGTATGTGTGATTAATTAGCAGCTAACAGTCAATGCTTCCAGCCACAAGGCAAAAAAGGAAAAGAAAAAAAAATAAAGCACATCCTCAAATGAAGATTTAAATTAACTATAAAATGTCTCTGAGGTTGAAAATAAAAAATAAAACTTGGTTCCTCGGCACAACGAAGGATACAAGGAAGTCAGCAATATGTGTCCTCATGCTAATTCACTGTACTGGTTTTTATCTTGAATTTCAACTAATTCAGTGCTTGTGAAAACTACCAGCCCAGCAGCTCTTGAGCCTAAAGTCTTCTCCATCAATACAGATCCAGAAGCTGCACCTCAAAAACATCTCCGGGAACACCGTGGTAACCGTTGCCAAGCCCAAAAAAAAAAAAACCCAAAACCAAAAAGCTTTTAGGGAGACTGAGCACAAAGACTGACAAGATAAGAAAGAAGAACAGCAATATTGAGCTTAATTCATTTCAGCCAAATTTGACCCATGTAAACGCACAAGCAGTGCATTCAACTTCAAGTTAAGTATGTGCTGAATTCTTCAGACAGAGAATTAGAGAATGAAATAGAGAGCAGAAATAGGAAGCCTAGTGAAACCTAGGTTATCATCTCATTGAGGAGGCGCTGCACAAT
This sequence comes from Coracias cyanogaster, assembly GCA_033124195.1. Classification (NCBI taxonomy): domain Eukaryota; kingdom Metazoa; phylum Chordata; class Aves; order Coraciiformes; family Coraciidae; genus Coracias; species Coracias cyanogaster. The sequence goes on from JAVSBS010000406.1 coordinate 10,645, forward strand.
ATAAATGAAGCACACAGCAAGTGGTCAAATATTGCATGAACCTGGAGCCAAGAGAAAATCTTTAGTATTTAGGAGCATGAATACTGCTGTATAGGATTATATCGTGTATATAATAGTATTCTTACTAGCTACTTTCTCAACTATTCAAGATGTTCACTGCTAACTCTAGAGTTGATATGAAATCACATCAATAAATTTTGCAGGTAACATAGTGACAGGAAGGCTAGTAAATAAAGTGAGAGGTGAGATGTACTGAAAGACCTGAGAGTATTGTTAGATCCCTTGGCACTTTCAAGGACAAACAACACATGAATGGAGCCATTTGCAACATTGCATATCTAAGACCAAGGAAGGCAGGTAATGGAAAGGGTCCTTGAAATCGTGACTTTCCAAGGAATCATGAGTAGGCATCATAGGTTTGCATAGGATCACCAAAGCTTTCAGTCTGGCTACTTACAATCTCTCTCAGCTATGTAAGAGCTCAGAAGAAACGTCAGAAACATCCCTGTACCACCAGCTTCCACACCACCAAGCAGCCTGTGGTTTTTACAAACTTGTAACAGTGATCCCAAAAATACTCTGGTGATCACAGTGGGAAAGCACATCAACATGACGTGTCTTTAAAATTGTGTTGTGGCAAAAAAACCTCCCACAACCATAAGCATCACTTGCTAAGAAGGTATTTTACTTTGTATGTACCTTCAGCAAGAGAGATGTTGGAATAATAACAAGTTTGTGTGTTAGTATTTTTACAACAATGTTGAAAAATTGCACAGTGTGCCAAGAAAAAAGGTACCAAAATTATCTGAGGACTGGGGAAACTGCTGTAGAATATTAAGGAGCTGCCGCTATTTGGCAGAAAAAAAAAAATTACTATGCGGAATAAAATAAGTTTCATAAGAGAAAATATTACATATGAAAGGATTGTTTAGCTAAGTGAAGTAAGGCATTACATGAACTAACAGCTGGAAGCTGAAGCCAGCCCAGCTCAAGCTGGAAGGGAGAAACACTGAAGGCAGCTAAGCACAGCAGCAATTAATTGATTCTCCATTCACCTCGTGGTATCTTCCAGTTGGGAAAGCGTGCCTTTCTGGAAACAGCGAAAGCCTCCCTCAGCTTCTAAAAAAGTATATTATCAACAGCGTGAAGTATGTATAGGGTCAGACTGAAAAAACCAGAAAAGTCCCTTCTGGCTAATAAATACTTAATCATTTTGTTGAACACGATCTTCACTGCTCCAGCTTCTGCACACCGGGTGCTGGCAGGCTGGCACTGGATGTAGGATTCCCAGGGAAGGTGAGCAACAAATGTGGTCAGTGCTATCATGTTTCCATGACTTTTTTGTCCCGGTCTTTCTGAATGCTCATGTTTAGTGTCATGATCTGTTTGCCTGTCCAGTGAGCCGTTCACAGCAATATCCAATTCTTCTTTTGTGAAAGGTTCCAGCCTAATTAGACGATAACACTGACTTGCTTATAGGAATGTTTTCCAAGGCAAGTTGTAATTTTCTGCATCTCACTCTTTATCAGAACCCATCATTCTTTATTCCTAACTGCAAGATTTTCTTTTTGCATTACTGCTGTGAGACATTACTAGTGTATGACCATAGGAGTAGGCTCATGCCAGTGCTTCTATGGTGCACATCCAGTTCTTAACCCATGTCCTTCCTAAAGTGTGCTTTCCTTCATTGTTGCCGTAATTTTCTCCCTGAGATCTCTCAGCTGTTTTTTCCCAAGCCTTTGTAGTTCCTTGTGTGACTCAACCCACCTAAAATTCTTCAGTTACTACCAAGAAAAACTATTTATATATAATTGTAAACACATTGTGAGATCATTAGTGAATATAATTTCTGACCCTCGTTTTCCAGGATGATTTCCTATACCAGGACTGGTTTCACAGAGTGCACCGAGAAGGCAAAACAATGCCAGCACTTCACATGAATGTTTGTATTGCTCTGCATAGGCACTGAAGTTTGCTCTTGTCTTACATTGCACAGTTCTACAGTCAAATAGCTGTCTATAAAAGAAACTGAATCCACATCAAGCTGCATTAGACCTGATTCCTCTAACATATCTACTTGAGTGTTAGGTAAAACCTTCAAATACAGCCCTCCGGGGGACACAAGCTAGGCCATGTGCCACATCACAGCACCCAGCTGCACGTGTTGCTATTATACTTTGGGTTTTTCTTCGTGAGAAGCAAATGCTCAGCCTTGGCAAGTGTCTGGTCCTACCTTTGCTATGGCACAAAGTCATTGGTGAAGATCTCATACAAACAGCAGGCAGGTATGCTGTGTCTTTGGGGTAACGTGTTCAAATAGACTCACTTTCTGAGACGTGGGCCTTTTTCTGTACGTTGTCCAGCTTATTGTCACCTATGAAACAGGCACAGATCTCTGTGTGGTGGGAAAGCTCCCGACCTCTTGAGAGCAGGGACACGCAGGAGAAAGGAGATCCCATAGTCCCAAGTGAGATCCCCTCAGCCTCTTGCTGTGAAGAGTGGAGGGGTATTCCTTAGCTGACTGCCTTATTTTGGATGCCAGCCACAGAGCGAGTCCTTCCCCATACCATGCCTATTCGCTTGCTACTCCAGAGAAATGAAATGACAGAGTATGAGATACACTTATTTTTTTAAGGTCTAACACCAACAGTTCTTTCCTTTGTTTTCTTCTTGACCACTGACACAAAATTTGTTCTGCTGAGGAAGGAGCGGTGCTGGGGCTAAACTCCACGGCCACATCATTCCAGGCTGCATTGCAGTATGAAAAACAAATTTACCAAAGCAGAAGAGGGAGAAAAAAAAATTGTATGAATATGAATTTTAAACCTTGCACCTGGTGCAGAAAAAATTGAAACTTATGCTCATTAGGCACTGAAATATGATTTTGGCAAAGGTCAGGCATTCAGAACAATTCCTGGTACTTGAAATATAAAAATTACCTTTTTAGGGGAAACAAAAGAGAGTAAAATTCTGATTTTTTATCATCTAATAAAATTGATTTAAAGATTTCCAAGTATTCAAAATTAAAAGTGTTTATTCTTTTCAGATTTTTTTCCCCCATAGTTTTGTAAACAATCAGCATCTGAAAACCAAATAACATTCTTTCTCTCAAATTATCTGTTATTTTCCTTAATTACAAACGCTTAAACAATAATTTAAAACGGGTCTCTTTTCACAGTACCCATGAAGCTGAGTATTTCAAAGGGCTGAAATTGAACGAGAATTTAGATCTCTCTTAGAAATTGATCCCCTTCCTATGAATCTCCCTCAAAATTAGCAGTTAAGGTACTTCTTTACGCCTCTGTGTGTCTCAGCAGAAAGCCAGGGAGCAAATCCAGTTTACCTTCACGATAATTTGTTTTCACGTGCCCTCGGCGTTGTTTGGTTTCTACCGAATGCCCCAGCACCGCCACTCCCGGCATTTGCAACGATGCAGAATTGCTGGGGAGATTCCTCCACGGGAACGACTCTTTCCTCCTCCGATTCCTCAGATCGTTCCGTTCCCGCAACCTTGCTGGCAGCGTTTTCCGGCGGACGCCGGGCTTGGTGGGGTCTGGAGGGCTTCCCCAGACGCCCGCCCTTCCCACAGCCCCACCTGGCCCCGCTCGGCAGCAGGACCCGACGAGGCGGGGGGCGGCGGGGCCGGGCCGGGCCGGGCCGGGCCGGGCCGGGGGAAGCGCCGAGGGACCCGGCGGCGGCTGCGACGGGGCAGCCCCCGGCACGCCGCGCACATGACATGATGAAAGAAACGAAATGAAACGCAGCGGGAGAGGGTCTGTCCCGCCGGGGAAGCCCACGGGCACCGCGCCGGGCTGCCGGCGAGTCCCTGCGCGGCCGGGGCGGGAGCCGGGTGCCGCAGCTCCCCGCCGCGGCTCCCGGGCAGCCCCGGCTGTCGAAGGGGCTCTTCTTGGTTTCCCCCACCCCTTACCGCCCACCGCGCCCCGGGCTGGAGCTCCCGCGGTGGCCGCGGAGCCCCTCCGGCCCCGTCGCGCTTGCTGGAGGGTGCCGCGCTATAGGGAGGGAGGGAGGCAGGGAAGGAGGGCAGGGAGAGGGGTGTCATCCAAGCGCAGCGCGGTCTCATCCCCCCTCACTCCTCCCACCAATGAGTGGTGCCTCTTAACCCCCAGGAACCTCCCTCCCGCGAAGCACTGCTCCACTTTGCAAGAGCACGAGTTGATGAGAAAAAAAATATTTCTCGGCCGCGGCCAGCCATGAGCTGTTTGGATGTTATGTACCAGGTCTACGGTCCTCCCCAGCCCTACTTCCCAGCAGCCTACACTCCCTACCACCAGGTACGTGCGGGGCGAAGAGGCAGAGGGTGGGAGGGGTGTCGTCTGGAGGATGGCCGTCTGGGGCCTTACCAAAAGGAAAAAGGGAAAAGGAGAAGGGGAGGAGAAAGGAGGGGTGGGGGGGAAGATCTGGGAGCCTGCGATGGTGAGCGGAGCAGAACCGCATCCCACCTTGGCGCGGGGCTCGGCAGGGTACGTACCCCGGCGGCGACCGACGGGCTGCCTTGGGAGCGAGAGCGCGATTTTAACCCAGCGATGGTTTTGTAGGGATTTTTTTTTCCTTTTCTTTTTTTTTTCCCTCTGTCTGAACGGGCTCCATCCGAGCACGGCGGCTCGGGGCAGCGATGCCCGCGGTGAGCCCGGGGTCCCGCCGGGCGCGGCGAGGCAGGGCTGCCCGGGGCATCGCTCCCACGCTGCGCTCCGACATCCGCTATTTTACCAGCCGCCTTGGAGGGGTCGCTCCGGAGCTACCCTCGGGGAGCGGGCGAGGCGAGAGTGCTGGGAGGCTGCGGTTTGGCCGTGGGAGGAGGAAGCCCCGGCCCCGAGGGGGGCAAGGCTGCGGTGAGGCAGGGCTGCGGGGATGCTCACCACTCCCAAGGCCCGCTCGGCGGAGGGACCTCGGCCGGTTCCCCGGCCCCACCGGGCTCCCGGCGGCAGCGAGACCCGGGAGTGCCCCGCGGGCGGGCGCCACGTCCCGGCGCCGCGCCGCCTGCGGCTCCGCCCGGGCTATTGCGGCTATCGATCAACCCCCGAACTTCGACAGAAGGATCCCGCCGGCAGCGGGGATGTTTCACGGGACGGACAGCCCGTCGTGCGCGGGGAGCCGCCCGCCCCGGGACACGCACTGTCCCGCCCGGGCCGGGGCTCGTTCCCCCGGGGCTGCACCTGCCGCACGCCGCTCTCCCTTTCGACCCCTGCGTTTCTCTCCCTTTTTTCCTCTCCCCTATTCCCTCCAAGAAATGAATTCCTTCCTATCCCAGCAAAACGAAAGCGGGGACGGGTAGCGACAGCAGCGCTTCGGGTCCGGGGCGGGCGGCAGCCCCCGCCGTGCGGGGCCAGGGCCCGGGTGCCGCCTCCCGCGCTCGGTTGCCGGGCCGCGGTACCTGTTACCAATAGCACATGATGTCCTCCTCCACCTTCCCTTCGCTCCCCGACCTCCCCGCACATGGCTTCGAGACATGACCCGGGGGGGGTGATCGCTGCCTCAGCGGCCGAGCCGGGAGCCCCGTGGAAAGGCGGGCGTCAGGAGGGAGTGACATTATTAAATATCTCGCGTGTCTTCTTGGCCCAGGGCTCTGGCCCATCTCCTTGGTGCTCTCCCCGCCGCCCGCCCCACGGCGGTCGAGCCCGGGCTCCGCATCCCGCCGCTGATTTCTAAGAGCCCCCCGGAAGCTGCGGACACCCGGGGAAAGACAAGATGAGAAACATCCAGCCAACTTCGCAGCGCCCGCTGTTTTCCCACCTCGCGGAATCCAGTAAAAACAAAACCGCCTTGTAGGAAATACCTGGAGCTTCTTGCTGGCCAGGGAAATGCTTTTTCATCCCCTGAAATGTGTTTGAGGCTGCCAGACCTTTTTTCCCCCGCTTCGTCTCCCTCGCCGCTCTGAGTTACAGGACGCTCTTTGGGGTAGATTCTGCGAGCCGGGGACCGAGCGGCCCCCGCTGCCGGCGCTGCGCAGTGGGTGCCTTCCCCCCAGGCCGCCTGCCTGCTCCCCCCGCCTCTCTCCCGGTATCTCAGCCCCTCGGTGGCCGCCGTCCTGCCAAGGAGCCGGTCTGCAAAGTGCCCTCTTGTGCGGGACGTCGTGCTGGGGAGCCGCGAGTGGAAGCGGCGTGCAGAGACCGTCTTGCTCCATCTCGGTCGGCATCTCTGGGGTTTCAGGCCCCCAGCCCTATTTGCAGCCCCTTCTGTGCCCACCCGAGACGGGGCAGAAATGCAGCTACAGTGGGCGGGGGGAGGACAGCGGGCCGCCGAGGACCAGACTTTTGCATCCTCTGGGAAAGCCGGCGGGAGCGGGTTGAGCGCTGCATCCCGGCTGGAGCAGGGAGAGCCAGCGCACCCTGCCACGCTGCGTGACCGACTCTGTTTTTCTTTCCTCCCCCCTTTCCTCCAGAAACTCGCCTTTTACTCCAAAATGCAAGAAGCCCCGGAGAGCGGCAGCAGCGCCGGCGCCAGCAGCTCCTTCTCCAGCCACCCCGCGGCCAGCATCAAGGAGGAGGACTGCAGCCCCGAGAAGGAGCGACCTCCCGAGGCCGAGTACATCAGCTCCCGCTGCGTCCTCTTCACCTACTTCCAGGGGGACATCAGCGCCGTGGTGGACGAGCACTTCAGCCGGGCTCTCAGCCAGCCCAGCAGCTTCTCGCTTGGCAGCGCCAAGGCGGCGCGGAACGCCGGCTCCTGGCGGGGTGAGCGCGCAGCGCGGCGCGGAGGGGCGCGGAGGGAGGGCGGCGGGGTCCCCCTCGGGGCACCCTCCTCCGCTCCGCCGGCCGCGGGGTCCCAGCCCCTGGGAGCCGGCTGTGCCGGGCCGGGAGCCGCGGGCGGCTCCACTTCTCTAGGGAAAAAAAAAAGAAAAGAAAAATTCCTTCAGTCCCCGCCAGGCTGCGGTGGCCTGGGCGTCGGTCGGGGGAGCTTTGCAATCCTTATGACGCAGGAGATTTACCTGGTGGGGGTTGCAACCAAAAGAAGCCGCGGAGGGACCCCCTCGGTGTGGCTGAGGCGAGCGCCTCCCCTGCTGACCCTGCTGGGGCAGCTTAAAGTTCAGCGTGGTGGTCATCGATGGTGGGAACCAAGCAAAAAGCAAATGTGGGAACCACCTCATTGTCTTCCCACCGCTAAAACCCAGACTGCGTGTGTCCTTGTATCTCACCCTCGGTGTATCACCACCCTGGTTGCTGCTGGAGCAAAGACAAGGACCCTAAATTTCCAAAAATTAGGGCTTTCAGAGCTGCCCATGGTGGTGGCCTTGTGCCAGCAAGTCTAGGGCTGCAGCTGATACCTACTTTCCATAGGCGTGTTCGATTCACCCTGGACAGACCCATGAGGGTTACCCAGGACAGAGGGGAATGAGCTTCCCCATCCTCCACCTGCTGGAGAGTGAGGGCAGGCACTTGTTTTGGGGCAGTTTGGGGACTCTCCCCTGTAAGGCCGCCTGCCCAGCTGACAGGCGGTTTCCCTGCCACCCCCCCTCTCTTCCCCCCCCTGAACTGCTGTCGGTAGTTTCTAAGCATGAAATAGTAGTTTAAATATTTCACGGGCGAAAGGTATTCAGCACTGGAATTGATGGCAGGAGAGGAGAGTTCTTTGCTCATCATGAACCGCTTCCCTTTCTCCTGAGTAATGTCAGGGTGCAGACCTGACATATCTCCCTGGCAAACATGTGTCAGGAGCCTGTTTTTATTTCTCTTGGGAACAGTGTGCATTCCCAATTAATAAAGCGTAATGTCTATCTGTGCTATCAATAACCACTAGTCCTTCTCACACATTGCTTACTGGGCAAAGAAAATGTAGGGTCCTTGTCCTTTGCCCGGCCAATCTCCAAAGATCTTTTTCGCCAAATACATACTAAGAGAAACCTGGAGCAAATAGTTCCAGTCTCACAGGTAAGCCCTGGGCTAGGTGTGTTGGATATTTGGTTGGAGAGGAATCTGTACTTACTGAGAGGATTTTCGTGTGACTGATAGTTTTGGAGGGGATAAAGGGAATGTGGGGGCTGGTTTGGGGGGTTTTGGAGGGGAACAGAGCACTAGGGAAAGGAGATCAAAGCTTGCTGTGTGTGCTTATTGCTGCCTTTCCTTTCTCTCCTGCTCCCTTCACCCAGATGGCTCCTTCCCGATGAGCCAGCGCAGCTTCCCGCCATCCTTCTGGAACAGCACGTACCAGCCCTCCTCAGTTCCAGCCACCCTAAGCAGCCCCTTGGCAGCTGCTGCCCACAGTGAGCTGCCCTTCGCCACCGCTGACCCCTATGCACCTGCCTCTCTGCATGGCCACCTGCACCAGGGTGGCCCCGAGCCCTGGCACCATGCCCACCACCACCATCACCACCACCACCCCTACATTGCGACACAGAGTACTGCCTACCCCCGCCCCGCCACCATGCATGAGGTCTACGGGCCCCACTTTGACCCCCGCTATGGCTCGCTCCTCGTGCCCACCGCTTCTGTCCGACCCCACCGCCTCACCCCCGCCTCTGTACCTACACCAGTCAGCCCCCCCTGTGAACTGGGCAAGAGCGAGGCAGGTGCTGCCACGGCATGGACGACGCCAGGACCCTTCCCCAACACGGCGGGGGACATGGCACAGAGCCTCGGCCTCAATGTGGACTCAGGTAAACAGCTGCCCTTGGTCCCTCTGGGTCCCCCAGCTCAGCTGTGCCCCTGCCCCCTGCCTCCCTCACACCATCCATAGCAGTAGGGATGTCCCTGCGGCGGGGCAACCAGTGTGTTGCTGTGGGCAAATGAATTGGGTGGTGGAAACCCCACCGGAAACACCTGAGCTCTGCCATGAGTGCCATTATTGGGGCTTTCAGGCCAGGTGAGTTGGGAAGGAGAAGGAGGAAGGGACAGGGCAACATATCACCCGCCCCCCAACATCCTTTGAATTTCTGGCCCTGCAAACATGCCCTGAGGGCACAGGCTTTGAGGTCCTCTTGTCCTGGCCCTGGCACTGCTCGTGGCTTGAGCAATGAGAGCTGGGAGCAGGACAGAGCCACCCCAAAGGTCACGGCTTGGCTCCTTCCACAGGCTGCCCTGAGGGCAGGAGTGTGGGTGGCCACAGCGGACCAGGTCATTTCTAGATCCTGCACAGGTTCACAAACTACCTCGTCTCCTTATTTAGCTTCGCCTTCCATTTTTTGAGAGGAAAGCACAAGTGCATTTGCTGAGCAAAAAGGAAAATGGTTTTCCCCTGGTAGTGGTACCCTGTGCCTGGTGGGGTGCTTGGAAGTATGGCTGTGTGGCCGTAGCGGTGACAAAAAAGTGACGCAGGCATAGCCAGCAGTGGTGGCTCCTGAGTGGGTGGTTGTGGAAGCAAGGAAAGCCAGCTCTGGCAACAGGTCTGCATATTCCAGTTATCGCAACCACAAATGGCTCCTTACAGTGGCCTCACTTTAGGCAGGAAGGACATGTACCTGTCTCCAGTCTAGCTTGGGCTCTTCGCTTCGCTTCATGGCCTCCTGGGGCTCTGGGCAGCCCATGCTTTAGTTTAATTCTCTGATTTCAGCTGGCAGAAATGCAGTTTGTCTTTCTCTGTCCTTAAATGCCTGTACCTATTTTTCTTCCCTTTTTTTCTTCTCTCCATTCTCAGGTTTGCAGCCTCAGGATAAAAGCAAGGATCTATACTGGTTTTAGAGCTGTCCTTCACTCTTCCTCCCCTGGCTCTCCCCTGTAGATCTCTGCCTGTTAGACATGGTGGCATTCAGAGCTGAAATCGGGTCAGTTTGTAACGGCTTCTGATCTTGGTTTGCAGCTCGCCGTTACTCCTTCTGTGGTGGATCCCTTCTGAGCTGATGTGCAGACTCAAAGACTCTCAGATCCCCCCTTGCCCTTTTCCAAGCCCACCGTGGCCCTGCAGCTCGGGCAAAGACAACGGGACTTAAAAGGACCTGGAATTGCAAGGACGCTACTTTAGACTTATCTCGGAGAGGAAAATCCTTCTGTTGCAAGAGGAGAGCCAAAGACATTGAACTTCTATTTAAGCAGACCCCACACCCAGAACTGCAGTCAGACTACTCTAAAAGAGTCAAATGACGTCATGGATGGTGATACAAAACCACTGGCCTTCATACAGGGGGCAAAGGAAATTGTGGGGTTTTTTTTTTAGTGGTGTGAATATTTTTTTATGGCAGTGAATACTATTTCTTGAATGCGAACATGACAAAGCTACTTAGCAGTTTTGAACTTGATTTTTACTTTACATTACTGAAAAGTAGATGGAGAAGAAACTGGAACTCACAAATATTCTCAGACTATCAAGGAACTGATCAGATTTTTCAGCTTTGTGGTTGTGAGTGGCAAGCGTCTGGCCAGGGCCACCTGCCCTAGGCTTACAGAGGGGCAGCTGTTCCACGCACAACTGCTTAAACCCCAGAAAGATGAAAACCAAAGTGGCACTTCTCAGAGTTTGGCACAATATTTGCATTGGATATATAATGGTTGTTTGGTTGTGGTTTTTTCTTTGTTTGGTTGGTTTTTTACAAGAAACGCTTTCTGGTAAAAGTAAAACCCTCTTAAAGCAGGAGGAGGAAGGAAACTCGTGAAGAACATCTTGCCCTCAAGCCAACAGTCTTTAAGGGGAACACCGGGAAAGGCAGTGATGGACAATAGGTCTGAGTTGCCTCTAACATTTTCTTTGTCTACTTGTTGCTGTCATTTTGTCACTTTAATAGTTGCTTTGGTTTTTTTGAAAGGGGAAATAAGATATCTATTTAACAGTAGGAAAGCTGCATTAAAGGTATCTCCTTCTTTCACCTTGTGTGTTTTTATGAAGAATTAAAGCTAAATAAGAGAAATGAAGCAAACTGGAAACTTCAGGATGAAAGAGGAAAAATACCTGCTGTGTGGATGAAGTGAGTTATTTTATTACTTTGCATTAAAGATAAATAGAAATCCTATCAGTTAAAAACATTTCTTAGTGAGTAAAAAATATGGTGCATATTAGTGATTACTAAATACAAAAGACAAGAAAAGGCAAGGTTGTTGCAGTGCTACATTTTAGTGTACGGTGTATCTGTAAAACGGGTTAAAGGGCTCCTCCATAATAACAGGTATTTCTTCATAAAGTTGAGAGAAGAGGGGACTGTAGCACTTAGCATTGCTATTGCACTGGTAAATTAAAATGTTATTACAGGGTGACGAATAATTAAACAATGCAAAAATTACTATGTCCCCCTATACTTAAAAGCTGACTTTTTTACTGGCAAAGTATCTGATCCCAACACTACCATGTTTGGGTTTTTTCTGTTTTTTCTTAATGTAATGTCTTCAGAGTCTGACAAAGTTCAGTGCATTTAAGAGGACAGTCCTAACATTACCCGTTTGACTCTAGGAGAAGCAGTAGAAAATGAATTTTTGTGCTGTGTTCAGTTTTTACCTTCCACCGCTCTCACATAGTCTGGCATAATGTTCACCATATACGAGAAATGGAGTTGTGAATAACACCAACTTGCTTCTCTTAGGTTTCAGCTCAGCTATAACTCCAGTTCTGGGAAAGAATAGGAATCCTAATAGTGAGAGTATGATATAAAGCAGTCTGAGTCAATATGGTGAGAAGCTGGCAAGGAGCAACGTGTGCAGAGAATCCCGGCCAGAGCTTGGCAAATGGCAGGAGATCACTTGCCGTGAATCCTTCAGCCAGACGTACCCCTGAGCATTTCACTCTCAGCCAGCCTCCAATTAGCCAGAGCCCAGACAAGCTGTAAAAGGCAAGGGAAGGACTCCAGAATTTGTATTACTGCTTAAACTAAAAATGTTCTGAAGTGTCTATCAAGAAAGAAGGCAGCAGCACTTTGCAGGAGAAAGGTAACTAAAAATGGCAGTTAACTTTATTGCTGCAGAGGCTTGGAGATAACAGGATCATTCTGTAAGCATTTGCCTGCAGGTTTTTTAGGCTGTTTTTAAATATTATTTTTTTAAAAAACATTAATCTGGTTCTGTCATTGGTTGTGCTTTCTGTTTTTTCACTGGTTTCCATTTTTTCAACAATTGTTTTCTTTTTCTTTCTTTGTCCCCCTCTCCTCTGCAACTCATGGTGAGGAGGGCTGGGCAATACAGCCTAAATACATTCGGAAGTATTCATGTAAGCAAAAAGCAGTCATTTACTTCATTGGCATTTACAATTAATTTTGGCTGTGAACGTTTTCAAGCATGAGAATTTATGCAATGAATACATGAATACCAATCTCGACATTTGTTCTCCAGGTACTCTTTTTTATTGTTGTACTGTGAGAGCATCCAAACACCAAAGTCAAGATTGTGGCTCAAGGTTAGATGTGCAAACAACCTTTAAAAAATGCTGCTGGCTGGAGCTTCAGTCTGAAAGCACACATGCCCTATTTTGGCTAAACCTTGCAGGTTTTGCTCATTTTGTGTTACTCTGACTCCAGGGTCACTGCTCACAGCACCAACCTTTAAGGCTTAGGTGTGAGTCTCTGCAGGAGCGGAGCCACAGCTCGTAGCGCAGTAACCGTGCGAATAACCTCGGTGCCATTTCGCAAGTCTATTTTATTCCTCTTTGCATCATAGGTTATTACTTGCTTACTCATGAGTGCTTGCAGGGAACCTGGAAATACAAAAGAAACTCTTCTTACGTGTTACATATGTCTTATCTGTCACATGCTTGTCACACACTGAAGAGCAGGGCTGTGAGTCCGCAGTCCTGCAGCCTGATCTTCCTGCTGCCCCTTTCCGAGTGTCATGCAGAGGTTAGACCAGGCTTGTGCTCTCCAGCCACCCACCTGACAAACAGAATAGCTCGGCTGGGACAGATGAACACCACTCCCGACTTGTTCATGCAGGGTCCAAGGAAGGGGGCAGAGGACCAGGAGCTGCTGCAGACCATGGCAGGACTGGGCATAGTGGGAGTATTCACCGCTGCCAAGCAAGAGCAGTTTGTAGGAGTTTGCAAAGCAAGCTCTGGGCATATTCACTGCAGACATTTATTTCCCATTCTGAAAATTAGCAAAGCATGAAGGAATACCATTTTAATGAACTCTGAGGTTAACAGTGATCTATCAAGGGAAGAATGGAAGTGGGGATGGGGCACTGTTTGTGGTCACAGTCTCCACTTAATTTTAAGTGCTTTAGTATAGCTGAAGCATAGCTGCAGTTGCAAGAATGCAGCACAGAGCTCTTAGACGCATGCATTTGTGCACCTGCATTTACAGTCAAATGTTGTAGAGCTCTAAGTTGACACTGGTTACTTCCCACCTCCTTTTCCAGCGGGTTTTCTAGAGAAGCTCCCAGCAGAGGGGGAGAAGAAAGAGAGGGTGAAAGTCTGAGTAATCCCCTGTGCCTGCCCTGGACTGTGGGCTGCCAGTCTCTGGGGAAATGTATCTGCCCTGTCTCCTCCTTGGGTCAGGAGGGACTGCTGTCCCTTCTCGCCTTCCCTTTGAAGTCCTATTTAGGTTGTCCCTATGACAAGCTCTAGCAAGGGCTTAAAGGTTGGTCCCTTCATAGAAGGGAGGAAAATGCTACTGGTGGCTTTGAATGCACCAGGGTTCTCTGACAGGCAGTTCTCGTGCATCTTTTTCTGGCCAAGGGTTGTAATTAACATGCCCTTTTGATTACAGAAGGGTGAGCCAGCTCCTCAGGGGGATTGTGGTGTCCTGGCTGGCTTCCCTGGCCTGCCACCCAGGGGAGCAGTTGCAGTAGGATTGATTTTGGAGGCTAGGCAATTTTGTATAGGGAAATGGGATTAGGGGATTGTTAAAAGGAAAAAAAAAAAAAGAAAAAGGAAAATAGAAAAGAAAAAGTAAATTAAAACATGGAAAAGGAAAAGATAAAAAGAAAAAGAAAAATAAAAGGAAAAGAGAAAGAAAAATAAAAAAATAAAAGAGAAAAAGAAAAAAAAGGCACTGCTTCATTCAACCTCAAGCTTTGGGGCTACAGCCTTGGGAATTGTTAATTTAGTTCCCAGCACCGTGAGACTGTTTTCTAGATGGACTGTACTGACAGGGAGCGCAGCCTAGCAGGGTCCCCCTGTTCCTGCCCATCTCCAATCATACGGGAGGAGATACCTTTGTAGTGCCTTCTCTTTCCTCCTTAGCCAAGCGTAGTCTGTGAATAATGTGCACCAAACTCATGAGTGCAAATTGTAATGGAGAGGCACTGGGGGGCCATGCCCCCCTCCTTCTGCCCCTGCCCTTTCTGTGTCAGGACCTGCGGGCGAAGAGGGAGGTGCTGATGGAGCCTGGCCAGGGGTGCAGGGTGCACACGTCTAGGCCCCACTACCATGCACAGACACCTACCTCCCTTTGCCGTGCTTGGCTGAAGCCCACAAAAACACAGGCTGATCAAGGACTGGAGAGTTTCTTTAGGGATATGTTGGTTGGTTGTTTACATTCATGGTAAAGGCAGGAAAAATACCAAAGAAGAAAGCTGTCCCATTGGGAGATGTAATACCACACTGGACGTTGCTGAGGGTGCCCCATCTCCCCACTGCATGGCGCATTTCTTCCTGTCACACATGGCCCACATACTGCTGCAAGGCACCCTCCTCACTTATTACACCTTCCCTGACTTCTTAACTTCTCTTCTTGACTTCTGGCCCCAGCCCTGACTCTGCCTGCATCTCATTCTCTCCCTGTTCTGCTGTCTCACCCTGCCTCTTACTGCCACCCTGCACTTACTACTCTGGTCCTACACTGCAGCAATGAGGAGCAAAAGAAGGTGTTTGGAGGGACACCAACTTTCTTATAAATGCTATTTGCATGGACCTGAAGCATCAGTGTTTCTATGATAAACAGAATTGGACATAGACTCTCTCCAGAAGAGCCAGCATATTGTCCTTAATCCTGCACCATATCCCTGTGATAAGAACCAAGCCCTAATCCCCGATCCAGTGGAACAACCCCTTTTTTCCACAAACCGAGTCCTGAAGGGTTACACACAGTTGCACACAGACACAAATGATTATTCTCTCTTGACAGACCTGCACAGCTCCCTCCTTGTATTTAACTGCAGCCCCTGTGAGCTGGATCAGGAAAGAGACACTTGATAGCTGCTGTTTCCGTGGTTGAAATATTTGTGAAGTTAGCGCATAATCTGAAAGCAGAAGCTAATAAATTATAGGGTGCTAATTGGGGCCGGAGTGGAGCTGTCAATCATATTATCCTAAACACACAGAGACCCTCATAACCTAAAAAGGCAAGAAAGCCTCCAGGAACAGCTCCCAGTTGTCACTAGCCATGACCTCCACTTCAGTGAGAGCACAGAGAGTCAAGACAGAGAGTTTATTCTGCTAAGAAAATGCAAATCCTGTGTTTAAGAGGGCACTTTTACTTGGTTTTGTTTACCCTTGTGGCCAGTGTATTTCCCAGGACACTTTATTGTTTTGCTTTGCCACTTAACTTACCACTCTTGCAGTTTTGAAAAAAAACATGTAAATCAGATAAGAATTTGCAAGTTTTGTATCTGCATAGTCCTTAGAGTAACAGTCATAAGTTTTTACTCACAGTCCAACGTCTTTGCATATAGGCCTGTCTCCTAAAAGCCACCTTATTGCTCCATTTTTTTTTTCTTCTCATTTCCCAGAAACACACATACTACTTTGAAATTGTAGGAGTTTATGATCTGAGCCAAAACACAACTGTGCAAACACTGTAGCAATAGGGCATTCGCTACTCTAGTCACTTTGTCACCACCCTTTCTTAGATTGCATCCACCAAGATCAAGTATTTTACTCATCATATAATATTCAATCAAAGAATGTTGATGAGTTACACTTTTCCCAATAAATTTGTTTCTATATGAGACAGGTAGGCATTTCAGAAAGCATTCCTTGGAGAAGAGATCTGAAAAAAAGAGCAACTCAAAAGTGGGGAGTGGCAAAGTTTGATTTTGGTGACAGTATGACAACGGCATGCAGGCCTGACAACTCGGCTACAGTAAGGTCAAACCATTTTTCTGGTGACGCCTCACTCAGCCTTTAGTGACCATGTAAACTTACTGCTGCAAGATCACATGGTTAAGTGTACAAATACTTTTAAAGATATTTCTAAATGTGTCATTTTTGATGCCCATGTTAATTATTTAATGCCAGCCTTGAATGCTGACAAGTAGTGGGGCAAATTCTATTATGTAGTCCCTTTTCAGCTTGTTTCTGTGAAAAGAAATGATGATATCTAACCTGGTGATGCTACCGCTAAAGCCAAGAGCCATCTAAGAGTTGGGTAGGCAAGAGCATGTGTTTAACAGCTGACTGTGGTTTATCATGACCGCTAATTTTGGTTTAGTAGATTCAGGTAGAGAATAATTCTTCACACTTTAAGCAGCAGACTCAAAAATTATTGAGTGATACCTCTGTGAAGATAACAAAGACTATGTCAGCAGACAAACCGAGGCGAGCACAAAGCTAGCAAGGTCCTAACTGAAGAACACAAGGCTGCACTATGTGAGTAGGTTTCCATCTTTGGGGAAGTGGTGATGTCAGACTGAAGACATATGAAGATGTGAGAGAAGATATTATCATAAAAGGTCAATTCTGTGACTCCCAGAGTTCCGCCTCTCCTGTTTTTCTGTAAGACAAAGCTAAATATATTTGTGACTGGAAATTACTGAGAACTTACACATGTTCAACCCTCCTGGAAAGGTGTTTAGATACGTGAAGAGACGTACACCAGGAGATTATCAGAGTTGTGAGATTTTTGCACTACAAAACAATGTTGAACCTCCACTCTTTCCTATAGGACAGATGAATAGGCAGCTGTAGTTGCTTACCGTACTGCATAGGACAGTAAAGTAATTTCAGTGGTCTCATCTCTAACAAGCACTAAGTGATTTGTACTGTCAGGGAAGATAGGAGAGGAAAAAAAACAGGAAAAAGAAGATCCAGCTATGTCAACAGCATTGCAAAAGGGATTGGTATCCAAACAGAGAGTGGCTATTTCATAGCTCTGTTCTTACCGTAAAAGATAGAAGGCAGTGATGAACGTCCTCCAAATAGAAGACGTCATCTGAATAAGAAGTTAACACATTATAAAAAAGGTTATTTTATACGGCAGTATCAGTCATGTCACTGGCAATAATGACAATATTTTGGCATCATCACTTGGCTTTGATTCACTGGGTTTCTGGTTATTTATTAGAGTTAAAATATAATGTCAGTTAGAAGTGCCAAGTGTCATTATAAATAGAGCCATGATCGTTTGAAAAATCCACCTGGTATGCAACCTCCTGCAACTCACTCCAGTGTGTGTGTGTAAGAAAAAACTTTCAAGAATTTATTAAAATAAATGAAGGTGAGTTAAAACTTTTTAATAATTAACAGGACTATCAGGACTATTTTACAGACAGTCCTTTCTATAATGTCTATTTTCAGGTGTTTTATTGATGAATTAAGATCAGCTTTGTGTAGAAAGAGGTAAATTTGAATCTAGAAGAAAGCTTGCCTTCATGGTTATTAAAATGTATAGTCCTAAAGCTGGGTCACAGAAGATCCCTTTCACCCAGCTATGCTCAGTTAAGCCACACTTGAGAACTCAAACCATCATAGGCAGCATGCCGCAGTTGTCAAAAGAAAAGAAAGAAAAAACCTGGAGACATTATTAAATTCAAATTGATGATAAAACTTTCTCTGCTGGAAGCAGCTGTGGGATGCAAAGGTGCAGTTCCCCTTCTGTAGTGATATTTGTGTCCTTCCATACACATGGTGAGGGAACCAAATTTTGAGAGATCTTGTTATCTGGAGGATGTTACTAGTCTCTGTCATCTAGGGTACCAGTAAACCTGAGGAACAATAACTTTAGTCTCAGCCGTGGGCCCTGGCTTGAGCTTCTCAGGTAAGCAAGGCTGTGGTGAGCTGAACTCTTGCCTTTCTTGTCCCTCTTAGTTTTTGCAGGTAACAAAGACTAATAGAGAACACTTGTGTTAGCAGTGTAGCTGCACAATGTTTCACCTTTCTGGTGGTAATTTTTAATTTCTCCAAATCTTGGGATAGTATCCTTGAATGATTGACAACATAGTCTCCTATAGAAGACGAGACCTGAATGTTAAATATAAAAAAGGCACTAAAATCATCTTGACACCCCACATATTTCAGTCCTACGTTAAACAAGCAAACACATCTTTTTCCTTTCATATCTCAAAAAATCCTCTTTTCAATCTGTGCAAGTTTACCTTCCAAGTCCTTGACAGTCATGTTCCCATAAAATAGAATTGCTGAATTATTTTGGTTGGAAGAGACCTTTAGGATCATTGAGTCCAACCATTAATTAACCCAGCACTGCCAGGTCACTAGCTCGTGTCAAACTGCTGTGGCACGTGGGGATAAGCGAATGATCCCACTGAAGCCTGGCATATCTCTCAGCAGCAGCTGCATGCAAACTTCCCATAACTTTATCTTTGACCCAGTAAGGACTCAATATTTTTGTCATAAAGCATTGGTTTTTCCTTTGTAGGATCTTGGTTTTGGTCCCAAATGGAAAGCACACGCTACACAGGTTTTGGAAGGATCTCATCCTCAGTATATGCTGGCTCAAAAGCCTTTGCAAGCAACCCTGAAAATCGGAGATGCAGTGATGGTCAGATGTTATCACCTGCTGTACACTAAGGGGACTGAAGATGGAGGACCTAGAATTGATGTCATTGAAAATGCTGCCTTAGTAAATAAGTAATCTCTGCCTTGGCCCTTCACATTTACAAAATAATTTACAAGCTTTAATTAACCACCACAGCATTTATGTTATGTTGTGGTAAATACTATTCATGGGTGTCGGTAAGTATTTTTCATCCATTCATATGGATGTCAAGTCTGCAGCTAGGAGATTAAACAGGCCAACTAAAGCTACATAGCATTTCCATGTCTCTTCAAGCATAGCTCAGA
Source organism: Coracias cyanogaster (assembly GCA_033124195.1). Classification (NCBI taxonomy): domain Eukaryota; kingdom Metazoa; phylum Chordata; class Aves; order Coraciiformes; family Coraciidae; genus Coracias; species Coracias cyanogaster. The sequence goes on from JAVSBS010000406.1 coordinate 29,467, forward strand.
GTTCAGTCATTGCCATTTGAGAGCCCAGCACTAGTGGGTTCTGTGTGGTATCTCATCCTGAAGCATGTTCACCATCGTTGCTCAGTGATCTTGCCAAGTGTCTGTGCTGGCAGCAAGGAAGAGCCTGGGACAGTAACTGACTGTGACTCAGAGACTCACCTAGGGCACCTGGTCAGTGCCTGGGGGCACACATCTCCTCCTCCTTCTGGGCAGGTTGTGCTGCGTTTTAGATTTGCAACTAAAACAATACTGATAACATGCTAATAATGTTTTAGTTACTCTGAAAAATGCTTGCAGAGCTTCAAAGTGTTCCCCTCGTCTCACTCTACCTCCCCACCCCATGAATAGATTGGGTGCGCAAGAGGTTGGGAGGGGACAAAACCAGGCAGATGACTCCAACTAACCAAAGAGATATTCCACTCTATATAAGGTTGTGCTCAGCAATAGTATGGAGAGGAGGAAGCTTAGGGAAATTAGGCATTTTTTGCTTAGGAACTGACTGGGCATAAGTCTACCTGTCTCAGTCCAAATCTTGAGATGCTAAAGACTTCTAGATAGTTTCCCCACTGCTGTACATCAGCATAGCTTCAGATACTTAACTTGATTTACATCAGGTGAAGATTTGGCCCATCTGCTTTATACTAGCCTACTGACAGGAACCCCTATGCATTTTGTGATTTAGGCTTCAGACATCACTTTCTCCTTCCCACCAGCTCTTACAGAGGGAATCTTCTCAAGACATGGTTCTCCTCTTATTTAGGTGGCTTTGTCTGGCTTACAAGGGAATCCAGAAATAATTCCTCTTACCGCATAGATATCACACCCTAGACTCAGTCTCGCCATACACCTTAAATGAAGAAGGTAAAAATGCACGTTATTGCCTCTGCTTTTGAGGATGAGTCTCTTAGCAGTACATCACACAAGTGTGGTCACAACTGCTTCAGTTGTACCGTTATCTCACACTTAACCTTTCTGATCTGTCAGATTCTTTTCTCCCCTAAACATATATTTTCTTTAAATGGCATTATCACCCTTAAACCCATTTATACTTATTTAAAAATTTAGTCTTGAAAGTCAAGATAAGTGAAGGCTTTCTTGACTCTTTCCCTTGATCTGCCACAGGGGGAGCTACCAACTCTGATAACTATCAGAGTCAAACAGGCCAGGAAGTGCCCGTTTCCCTGCTGAAGAGAGAATGTGCTAAAACAATCTTTCATTCTCATCACCTCTTATATGTGTGTCTCCCTTGGTGTCACCAAAAGTAGCTCTGAAAACCATCATCGGGGGCTGGCTGCTTGAAGGTGAGAGGTGTCCTTCTGGTAATGAGTAAGAGTTGATGAGTAAAATGGGAATCATCATGAAGAGTTTGAATGAAGAGAGGAAGCATCACTTCAATGACAGAGAAGGTGAGGTAATGAAGATGTGTAAAGAAACATAAGGGATTAAGAAACTTTGCAAGTAGCATCATGGGTGGATGCAAGTAAGGTAAGTCTGCACATCAAATTCAGCTTTACCATAGCTCAGTGGAATGGTTGTGTTTGCATACTTACTTCTCTGAGACGGCGAAAGGAGAGAAGGAGAATGGAGTGATGGGTGAAGCCATGTTCAGAGCTGATATTGCATCACTGAGTGTGCCTCAGACCACTGCACTTAAGGGGAAGTTTCAGTATTGTGTCTGCCACTGAATTCAGCAAATTACCAATCAGGATCCTTAGATCTGGATTGAGAGATTTGTAGTTTATCCAATCCAGTACATTTTTCACACAATTAGGTGCAAAAGACATAGATCACTGGTCAATATCCTGAGCTTTCATTTATTAGCAATGCATTAAACTTGACACCTCCTTCCCCATCACGCTGTGATAAATCCTCCATTAAAACTAGTCTTGTCTTGCAACACTTGGCAAGATGTGCACAAAGCAAGACTCAACTTCACCTCTGCTCTTTCTGTGCCACTTTGGCTGTTTGTCACTACTCTGAGACCTCAAGGGCATTGCTTCTTTCTGGTGTCTGTCACTGATTCTCACCTTGCACACTAACCCAGTTCACCCATGTTGGATAGGCTCTTGCATGATTCTATTCCAACTCAGACCTACATGAAACTGAATAGACTTGGGTTATCACATCACAGATGTGGTCACACAGCCTGTGAAAGGTGTGCTTCTCCTGGTAAAGAAAAATATATCATATGAAGTCCTGCTGGTTTTCAAAACCTTTGTGGCTTGCTGACCAAGCATTCCTTTTAAGTTAAGTGGAATTACGCACTCACGTGAAGACATCCAGGTGGGGTGACTACAGAATGGGGATCTTCTTGGTTTCTGGCTCGCACATGCTACTAGTTAGTAAATGTTACTCATGTTTAAATTATTGAACTGGAAGGAATGGCTGTACAATCAATCAAGCAGCACTAGAAGAGGAAGGAAACGTTATACAGTATTTATCTGTCACTCATGGTCTGGTGAGCATAGTAAAGTGCTGCAATTGTTATTAGCAAATCTGGCATTTACACTAATTTGTAGATTAAGCACAAAGTATTTGTATAATTATAGACTGCTTGAATGGGCTTTTTCAGGGATTTTGAAGAATCACAATTCAAAAGCTCTCAATTTCTATTTCATTTGAGTAAAGTAGTCAGACCCTAAACATCTTGTTCATCTGTGTTAGAACTCCTTTTAAGATACTTCAAAGCTTGATTTCAGTGGACTTGCATCTTACAAATGTATGCATTCTGACATCAGATAGTGCCTTTACTGCTCTTCAGTGTCCCCCATTATCAAATACTTGTATAAAATCAGAGCACATTTTTAGCTTCCTGACAGATGTCAGTGAATAGCTCTGCCTAATTTGCAAACTACTGTTCATAATGAAATGTTTCAAAAATCTGATTTCTGTCTTTTATTCAGTAATGATTTATATATCATTTTATTATCTGCTTTGACTTGATCTCCAAACACATCAAGGAAAAGTATCTCCCTTCACCCAGTCTGATAAAAATTAAGTGAAGGGAAAGGAAAAGAAATGTAAGAAAACAGGACTGTCTACATTCACAGATCAATCACTGTGCGACTTAACACTCAAGATGATTGCAAGCATTGTATAAATTAAAGAGTAAAATAGACTATTCCCAGCAGTGGGCAACCCAGTCACCCTTCTTCAATTGCTTTCTGATTTGGGGTTCATAAAAATACAACATTTATTTCTGTTAGTTTTTCAATCTGTGAAATCTTGTTTGTGCACAATGAAGCTAGATTTCAATTGTTTTTTTCTTTCAGAAGCAAGTTGGTCCCTTCTTTGACAGAGCATACCAGTACTCCCTTGTTGGAAGGACTATCTGTGTCTGAGGCATATGTGATTGTGTAAATTGAATCAACACCACAGTAAAACCACTTGCTGTCTGATTACATGTTTTATTCCCTTAAACTACCTCCTGTGAAACACCCAAACCGTAACGTGTAGAAAATAAAAATATTTTGTTGTCTTATTCTGCTACGTATCATTAAGTACCTTATGACATTTTCTGGTAGTTTTAGTGTTTTAGAGAGTTGCTGGTTTTTTAAGTTATTTCTGTAAGTATGACGATGTGCAGAATATTTTCCTTGGCTTATGTCTTCTTTGGTAGAGCTTTTTCTCTTCTTTCCGTCTTTCTTTCTTTCTTTCAGAGGGAATAAGACTTAACTAAGTTCAGCAGAATTGATGCTTCCTTGATCTTGGTTGCCTTCTTTGACTACTATCAAATAATTTAAGCCCTCTTCATTCCTCGTTTCCATTACCATGGCTGAAAGAATACTGTCCGAATCTGCACATGGAACATCACTATCTGCATGAAAAACAAAACAAAAAAAAGACAACAGCCCAGTGATACACATGTAGAATTAGAAAGCAAACAAAATCAGACAGTTGTTGGAGAAAGCTCGTCTAGTGACCACATAAAGTGATTGATGTTTCAAATTTATTTTCCACTATTGCTTGTGTGGATTATAGCTTTAAGCAAGTCACTAAGGGAAGGCTGGTCATCACCATTCATAGCTCCACAGGCAGCAACACAGTTATGAATATATGACTTACTTCTTTTATAGTAAGATAGCCTGCATAAAGCCAAAGTGATTTTAATGTGTACCTTTGTGTAATGCTGCTAATAACACTGCTAAAGAGTCCTGTAACATAGGTAGTTTTCTACCTACTAAATCATTGTATACTGTCTCTCTAGGGGACTTGTAATATTCTGTTTTTCTAGAAGCTCAAACCTGGCAATCCAGAGTGTTTTTCCTGTTTCTAAAAACTTTATAATTTTTCCCTAATTTGATGCAGTTCACATATACGGTTACCTGAAATCCATTGCAGGGGATATATCTTTAAGAAAAAAAAAGTAAAAATGATTAACTGAAGGCTCAATTTATAATTGTTGCTATTCTTGCATTTATTTTTGCAACATGTACTTTCTTTTATTACACTCCCTCCTTACTTTGCTTCACAACTGGAAAACTAAACACATGACATTCAGGGTTATCTCTTCAAAAGAATCGTAAGCATCATGCTGTCGCACGAGGCAACATACAATATATTATGTCACTATAATCACTCACCCCCCCAAGCTATAACTTCAGAATTCTGTTCCGCAGGCTAGAGTCTATTAGGAACGATTCTCAGGAAAAGTCTGAAGGAGAATTTTGACTTTAGAAACCTGTTAGCAAGATGGGGATTGGAACATAGAGCAAACTGTAGTCACATACCACAGTGACTGACAGCTATGAAAAATAATTTGATACTCACTTTGTCATTCAGGACTATTATGGCAATATTTAGTAATTCAATCCCGACTAAGCCTTTACCAACCCGTAGAGCTTTGCTTTCTACTTGGCTTTTGTTTAATAAAGCTTTTAATGGGAACCCTCAGGGGCAGATTGCTTTGGAAAAGCCACACTGGTAAATGCTGAGGACATGTTTGCAACAAACTCTTAAGTGAGAAACCTTAAAATAAGGACCCAAGTAAAACTGGGTATTTACAGACCAGACATATGCCGGCTGACCTGCCTAAGTATAGAACACTAGAGGAGCATTCAGATTTGTTTCCTGTATAAGTATCTGGAACTGATGAGGTGATGTTTACACAAATGTGAGTATGAGGTCACTGAGATATTTTTACCAGATATATAGATACATTACTAATTCTTTCCCCAACAGGTCTGAAGAACTACAGAATATGTAAAATATTATAATCCTTTCTCAGCCTATGTGCCACTGTGTTTCTCATTACAGAGAAAAAGAGTTTAAAAATCAAACTCCTTGCCTTGATTTTACCTTTTGAGCTTTGGGAACAAAATAAGTGAGAAATACTATTTTTGCAGATTATTCTTATCCTATTCAACGATGGAGAATGAATATAATATTTATGACCCTTCTCCTACGATGCCTATAACTCTGCCACCTCTTTCACAATGAGATTTTTGACTACAAGTGCCCTTTCCTTTACTGTTGTGTCATCTCTTAGCGTCATGTTTGGCACATATGAAAGCTTAGCACCATTCTGCTGTACAAGCCAAAAAATCTACACAAAGATGTCAAGTTAAGTAGTACAATGCTTGCCTCTCATGTAAGTCAGCAAAGCAATCAAATAATTCCTTCTCACTTATATGTTGGGTTGAGACAGAAGATACTGGAAATGAGCAATTGAGGGAGAAAACCGTTATATGTTGTGAAATGCCAACAGAAACACAAGTGCTAGAAGCACCGCTAACACCATGGGAAGCCATAAGCCAATGTGGAGAACTCTGAATAATATTTGGAAGCCCCTTCCAAAAAGTGTTAAGAATTTGAAGAAAAATAGAGAAAAGGGGGGCAGGTCAGTTTATTTATGAGATATTCTTTTCTTTTCAGTTTTAACATTGCTAAAATTAGCTGATTGATGTATAGTCATGCTGGGTTATACGTGAGTAAATGCAGGATACACCATGTGATGTGATCCCCTCAGATTTCACAAGCAAAGCCTGACTGAGCCAACAAAACACCCCGAGACGAGGCGTCCAAGGAACACCTTCATGGAATCTGGAGTCGTGCTGGGGAGACAACTCCAAACGCTTAAATCCTGAGGAGTTGTCTACACCGTGGACTGCTGCATAGTGTAGAGTTACCCACGTTCTCTTTAAACAACCTACCTCAGGGCATGAGCCAGGCTAGTTCTGGCAGTTCAGAGCTTTGTACAGACCTTGCTGGACACCTTTCACAGTGGTGGTGTGTTTAAAGCACAGCGCTGGAGCCAAACTGCAGGTAAATTAATTACAATGCATCTCTCCACAGGTAGGCAGAAGCCTACTCTAGAGAGCCCCACATTAATTGACACAAGAAATTACGATCGCCTGACTCATACTAATGAGGGATGGAGTTTGCTTGCTTAGCCTCCTCTGAGGAGATCGGTCCTAACCTGATAAAATCTGTGCTTCCCCCTTCCCAGTCTCAGCATCTCTGTCAGCTGTTTTCTGCTGCAGGGCAGCCTTGGTGCTGAGCTGAGCCATGTATCAGCCGTGTAGCTTGCAATCACAGGGCCTTTCCTTGCCTGCTCAGTAGCCTGTGTGGGCTCACGACATGTTTTGAAGTCCTGCCTGGAAGGGTGCAAATTTTTGTGGTGTCTTGATAAGCAGATGGGTTTTTTAGTGTTTAAGTTCGGAGGGTGACAACATATAAGAAGAAAAAAAAATGTCAATAGAAAAGCTGATTGGTAGAGACTGAGCAAACTGATCTAGAGATGCTGATCTTCTATTACAGCTATTTCAGGGCCAGATTCTCAGCTAGCGCAAATTAAGAAAGCTCCATAGAAACCAGTGGGATACCACTGATTTACACCAGCTAAGCAGCCAGCCCGAGACGTTACTAATTCTGGGTAGCATTATCCCATCCGATGCTTAGCACCTTCAATACGCAAAGGTATTTAGAATTGCAGCCACATTTGCTTTTTCCCATTAATATCCTCTTGTTTTTCTCACACATACTCTGCCCTTTGTCCCTGCCACACAATGTATGTGGTAGTAAACAAGAGACTGGCTGACTTACTGGCGTGGCTGAAAGATGTACCCCAGAGTGAATACGTTCAAAAGAAGCACTTGATGACATATCTTTGTTAAGAGTGAAAAAGGTGGCTATTGAACCCTAACTTCTCCACCTCAGCTATGTTGGTTAGTTCAAGGAGATAGTTCCTGTGTAGGGAATATTTTCCCTGATACCTGCTGGCCACCTGGAGCTGGAGGTGCTGTGTTTCAGTTTCTGCACATTGCCAGTAAGAATATAAATAGAACAAATATATATCCGTTTTAATACTCCACTCTGTATTATATATCAGTGGAGATATATCTGTGTTTCCTGTCTAATGAAGCATATGATCTTGCATGGTTTGAGGGTGACTCACTGAGCTTTGCTATTCTGTCAGACACTAAAGGTGCTGGAAGTGAGAATTTTGTTCATCTTGCATTTCCATTTCACTTATTAGCTTGAAGAATTGACTGCCTGTCTTTATTTTAATAGCTTTTTCAGAGACCTGTGGACTGAAACCTCTGTGTGCAAGAAACTGTATTATGAAATAGAGATATAAACCTGTTTGTTATCATTTATAAGAGCACCCAAAAAGGCCAGTTCCACATTTGCTGCAGTACAATAAAGCTATATAAATAGGGAAGCACCTCCCTTCTCCGGATTACAAAGATGGATTAATTTTACAAAGTTTAAATCACCAAACCTTAGGTGTCCAGTTAAGGCTCCTTGCCTGGGCTGCCTTTACAGCCAGTGGAAAGAGAAAGGAGAAATAGGCCACTTTGTGGAGATGCTTATTTCACATTCTTACATTTACACAATTACAGCCCCTGAACATGTCCACAACTCTGTCAAATGACATAGACAGTGAAGGTAAAGGCAGTGACTAAGTTTTAGTTGCTTCTATCTATACACATCAGCTCTTATCATATCATCTGATTTTTTTCTTCAGTCCAAGGCAAAGTGGACTTGCCTTGAGGTATCACGTGGCTCATGTGTGTTCTCTGGAATCAAGCAGCAATTGTCTATGGGACAAATAAGAAATGATCATGCCACCAAGTCCCCTTATTCCTGCAGTGTTGTAACCACTCACTGTTTTGGAAGAAGCCTTTTCTCTGACCTCCGCTGGCTTTGGGTCAGCCACTCACTAAGCTAAGTGGGGAAGAGGATTACTGAATTTCAGAAAAATACAAAGGAGACTAGATACAAGGTTTAAAAAATGTCTCTTATCAACACATCTGCTTTAGAGAAGCTTCCGTTTGACCAAGTGATTACTTTAAGTTCAGAGTGGTGTGCAGAATGGTTTCTGAAAGATAGGTGGTTTTAGGAAAACAAACTGATGGTTTTTACACAGGAAGAGCAAACCAGTACTACTCAGCCAGCAGAGAGAGCAGACGTATAATTAATTGTGAAATAATTGATTACAGGTTTTCATATCAAATCCCATCAATGCCAAATTTTGCACAGAGGTTAAAAAAAATTATTTTTACCAAGTACCTTCATTGCTAAAAAAAATAAAATACACTGAGTGACTGGCTTTGGAAAGAAAAGCGAAAAAAGGAAACATTACAAAATGGTACAGTATCTTCCCACATTTTTCAAGCAACATCTCCAATTTAGTGATTTTTAGAAGATGGCTTTGAGGTCAAATATGTTTCCTTTTAGTCTTTAGCCTTTTACCCTGTATTTCCTCAAGCTCCTTCCAAGTGCGCTGCATCTCCTGTCACCAGAGGAGCCACTCCTACCAGAAAGACCATCAGGCTCCGACACAGCTTTTGAGCAATTAGGCTTTTTTCCTTACAGGTCCAAAAAGGATTGTGGGGAGCAGCCCTGATAAGAATAGTCCCCCTGGGTCATAAAAGCAAGGAGCCACTCCAGCTGCTTAATTCCCAGTTGTCTGGTGTCGGCAAAGATGTTTGCCAAAACAAACAGGTGTTTCCATCCATAAAGGGACACACTTGGGAGCTGAAAAAAAAATATGGTGCTGTCTTGTATGTGCAAATGTAAAAAGTTATGTCTGAAAATAGATGGACTTGTTATTTTTACAGCAATGCAAGGCCATCCTGTTAGCACGCTGATTCATGATCTTTCACTTGCACTTCTTGAAACTGGTGGAAGAACAGCCTGACTTTCAGCAATGAATGGAAACACCGGTGACAGGGCCTGTGCTCAGGAAGTTCCCATTGGATTCAGAACCCACTGGTGTCTCACTCCTCTAGCTGGACAGTGCTTTCCTCACTCAAAAAAAAAAAAAGTGTTGTTACTGCTACTTAATGCCCATGATCAGTGTCCTGGGAAAGTCTGTAAGAGGAAGAAGGAAAAACTCTAGAGTGGTAGACCTGTTCCTGGTCCTGAGTTTGCTTCCCTCCCTTCAGAAGCAGCAGTGCCAGGAGCTGCTGGTATTGCTCAGGCATATATATTGCCACTTGATGCCTCCTTTAGAAGGCTAACTCTTGCAATAATAAAGCTGGTGTCCCTTTTGCCATCCCCATGCTATCCTGGTAGCATGCTGTCCAGACCACTAACATACTGTCTGTATTAGATCACCCACACTTGCAATCTGTGTCATACCACGCTGGCATTAATGTTGAGAAAATCTTAATGTTTTCCTGGTCTTCCATCTATGAAATAGCACTGGCAGCATGTACAGATCCGCTAAAGGTGTTGCTAACTAGAAGTAGGTAAGACTCAACAGAATATGGAAGATGTATGATTCCATGTAGGGCTAAGTATCATAGTTATTTTGAGGCCTGTCATTGCACTTTGCTTGACATTTGGCTCTTTCTTTTGGAACCAAGTCTCCTGGTGAGAACAAGCATTTCTTGGCAGGAGGCTCATGACAGGAGTTTCATTACACACAAAGGCCAATGACCATATAACATTTTTGGAAAATGTTGTCCAACACAATCCATCATGGAACAGTCTTTTGGCTTATTCACTTGGGCTCTCATCTTTCTACTACTACTACTAGAAATACAAGAAGTACTTCACCTAGTACCAGCAAAAAATAAATGAAAATTTAGAAAATCGCTTACTTTTTATACAGTGTTTTATAAATCACAAACTGAGACATGTTCCACGCCCCAAACTGTTTATAACAGGGACATAATGGAGCAAACGTTTTAGTTGGGAAGATTGACTAGAATCTGAATTGCTGGTTCTTTCTTAAATCAATCACACTTTTGGAGCCCACATTTCACTGAACTCTGTTGCACGAGATTTACATCACAGGTGGAAAAAATGTTAGATTAGTTTATGCCTGGAGAGCTACAGAAAACTGACATGCCTGTGGCCCTGATCAGGTAATCAAGCCACACTGAGACATCACCAGGACTCTAGGCTTCAGTCAAGTATGTAGCATTACACTTTAATGGGCTTATAAAGACTGTACTTGGGGAAAGAGGGAGAGAACCTACAGGCAAACTATGAATATACAGGGAAATAAGTCTGTGCGTTATAGAGATATGTAAAGAACTTATCAAGTGTTTAGTCTTTTTAAAATACATTTAAGTGAAAGGATGACACAGAGATGGATAAAACTCAACGTGTTTTGTGATGGGTCTTCCCTGTATGAAAATCACCTAATGAGCCTGAGGAGAAGTTAAAGAGGAGTTTTGAGAACTGGAGCATGAAAACACTAAATGGAAACATGAAAACCGTTGCTTTGTCTTCCTATTCCAGTGCAGATCCAACAGTAGTTTGGTAGCAATAACAGCTGGGCAGGGCTTATGGAAAGGGAAGAATAGGGGAAAGCCACCCAGAAGGGAAGATGGTAGGGAAAAGAGTAAGGCTCAGGGAAAGAGTGTGCCGAGCAAAACAGGCTGACTCTGAAAGCTATTGCCAAAGCTCTGCCTGCATTGAATTGCCCTGCTTACCACAGTGGGACACACTTACCCAACTAGGTTATTATAAACAGGCTTATTGGAGTCTGATGTAAAAGGTGACAACGGCCAACAGATTCCCTGAATCTAGTTTACATTATGAAGTACCACAATTGTTAGGACTACCCTAAAAGTCCATTATACAAGCACACTTTTTGTAGTAAACTGTTTTTCAAATTTTAACCGGACAGACTGAAACTTTAAATGGAAGCCTCAATCCATATATTCCTTTTCAATAACTTGTCCATTTCTGAGAACACTACTTTTATCCCTGGAAAAAAAGCAATGGCTTTTTCTCTGTGACCTCTACTGCATGGCAGAGCCTGAAATTTTGGCAAAATAATGTTTTACATTAAGAATATGTATTTACCATTCCAGTGAAAATAATGATTTGTCTAGACTGAGCAAGTTAACAGCAGGGGAAAGATCAGGCTTAGCTGGCCTATGCTAAGCAGAGACTTACACTGAAACTGAAATCCTTGCATGTTACGTCTGTGCCAGGTGTACTCCACCAAAAGGACAACAACCTATATTCTAAGCTCTTTCCCCAGCTCCAAACAGCAGAAAGGCAGGGTCCTATTTAAATGTTTCAGCCATGCTAAAGACTTCAACAGATACTGATGCAATGCCACAAGAATCTTAGCTCCCTTAGTTTTCATACCTCTGTTGCCAGTGGAGTTATGCAACACAGAGCAAAGATGTCTAAGCTAGGAAACCACACTAGCTCAGTAGCAGATACAAGTGGTCAAACCCATACAGCCCTATGTCCAGTGGATATTTTGTTCCTATAGCAATCTGAAAATTAAGCATCTAGTCTGAGATGCTGTATCCAAGTTGAATACGGCAAATGACCTAGATTCTAGCCATCATCAATGGAGAGAAAGGCAAAATGTGACCCCTTTCATGCTGTGATACATGCCTAAAACATAGGAGTTGTCACTCTCTGGAGATGTCTGTTTCTGCTCCTGACTACAGATATAGCTAGAAGAGTATCTTAGATGAGACTCCTACCTTCTAGACAGCTGCATTTAGGTGAGAAAGTTAATCCAAAATATAAGGCCTATTAGCTTGGGCATAGTGCCTAATTAATTGGTTGTACTCCTTTCCTGAACTACTGCCAGGCTTAGATTTGCACCAGATTAAGTATCTCTTTCCTGAACTCCACTACTCAGAGCAAAGATGCCCTTAAAGAAACTAGGAAATAACACTACATGCAAATACACAAAGCTTTTCATTATAGCATAAGGGTGAAAAATCAGCTGTTAAAAAGGCATGAAATGATAGGTTATAAGTTCTGGCTTTCTTTGGTCTGATCATGTCTTGATAAAGTCTTTAGTCTCGCAATGACATGTAAAAATGTCATGCACAGACTGGATCTGACAGAAAGAAATCATGATGGAAATAAACTGACATTTGTAAAGCTACACCAAATTACAAAGATTAGAAAAAGTATCAAATAGACTATCATTAACTGCGCATTGGACAATGCCAGCAAATTGAATATAGGTAGAATTCTGTATAAAAAAAAAAATCAATATGTAGTTGTGTAATTCAGTGCTGTGTCATTCCTGGAATGGATGAGGAAGTTTAGGAAATCACAAAATACTGATGTGTCAAAACTGTTTATGAAACAGGGTGAGTTCCTAGTTCAACAACATTTTATGAAGAAAAAAAACAAACCAAAACAAAACCTTTAGATATTTTAGAAACAAGTAAGTTTTTCCTTTTCAGAATGTAAAGTAATTCTTTTAACAGGGAATATTTTTCTTTAGAAAACCATAGAATGCAAACAGGCTACATTAAAAAAGAACAACAACAATGAAAAAAAACACAAAAACCCCAACAAAGTAACAACAAACAAAAAACCTTTTGAAATAAAAGTCAAACATTTCAACTGATAAAGGCTTTGGTTTTGCTGATTTTCAGATCACATTGTTTACCAAGACTTCACTTTTTCTCAGGATTTAGCCAGTCAGGAACTACTGCAGGATGTGAAAAGCTTTTTGTTCTGGCCCAGTCAGGATGTTCATTTCTATGTTTAAAAAATTTGAATCACGGTTGAACAGACAACTTCAAATCTAGTATTGCCTATTTTTAAAAAATTCCTGTCTTCATGACCTAAGTAATGTTCTTATATAATTGGGCTTTGTTGTGACCCATATCTGAAGTATATTTTCCCTAATATCACCTAGTTTTATTCATTCAGTGTGCAGAGCACAGGCATGAAGTGTCTCCTGGCTGAAGCTATCAGTCACAGTTTGGGCTAGGATAAAAGCTGCCTTACTTAGGTACCTAATTTATGCCTCACTTCCAGGCAACTGCTGAATCAGTATTCTTCAAGTAAGTGTCTAACTGCCATGTTTAGTTGATAGAGAGGAAGTAGATGCCTTTGAAATTAGAACAGATTTCCACCCAGAAGCCTCCTAAAGCTCTTCTGTCTGTACAAGGAACTTAAGCATTTATTTTTGTGAAACAGGATCATGAAGAATAAAAAATTTACATGCAAGCTGGATGTCTTTGTGGGGTAGTCTCAGTTGCAACCTCATAGGGGTCTTTTTGCTTGGTAATCTTATACGTGCTTTACCTAACGTGTCGTACCTAATGGCACCTAATGAACCTTTATAAGCTCCTTATGAGAGAGGGAAATCTTTGCTGTTCTCATCTCAGAGATTTTGAGGCTGTGACAAATGCAATGAAAGAACTGCTGAATCCCACTTTGTTCATGAGGAAGAATCTGTGGGGACAGCAGGTGCTGGCCTAGACTCACCTTCAAAAGCTGGGTTGATCAATCCAGTTGCTGCCTTTTTGTCTTCAAGGTAGTGGATGAAGGACAGTGGAGAGTTTCTTATCTCTTCCAGTTTGTCCTGAATATAAGAGAAAGTTGGTCTGTTGTGGGGTTCTTGGGCCCAGCATCTTGTCATTAAATCACATCTGGAAAAAAAAATAAATGCAAACATTAAACATGATAGAGTCATCCATCTCAACACTTAACCATTAAATCAGCTGAGAAGCAAGTATGGCCTAGACTTTCAGCTTCCAAGAACTTTATGTGGTACAAAGATTATTATCAGCAGCTGAGGGAAGGAAAAGTAAACTAAAGATCATTTGTCAGGAATACTCACTATGAATGTTTTTTATTTTTTCAAAGATGGATATTTTTGAGATTGGGAGCAGCTATAATATTAAAATAATATCTGCTCTCACTGAAGAAGTCACCAAAATTTTGTAAGAAAGCAAAATGTCTTCCATATTGAATTCAAAAGCCAGTCTTAGATTCTAGAGGTAATTCTCTCACAGAAAAAAAAAGTCTAAAACCAGAAGTGAACCTGAAGCTATCATCTTATGTAATCCTCCTTCAACTCACACTACTGCAAATTTAGGGAAAGTTTAAGGCAAACTCTCCAGCAGAGAGTGTTAATTTAGACTTGTACCTCCAGACTAAAATAGGAGTAAGTTTTCCCATCTAAGACAAAAATGGTATGAGTTTCCTCTGGGTGCAGGGATCCTAGCTCACCTTGCACAACACTGTTGGTACCAGTCAGTGGAAAACTGCCCCTCCTGTTTGTCTAAAGTATAGGGCTGGTTTATATTGCTTACTCAAGATGAGTCCAGGCTACACAAACCCAAATCCTACAAAAGCCAGGGGAAGCCAGGCTGAAAACCAAAACACAGCCAGCACCTGGACATGCTAAGTGTTAGGGAGGGGGAGAGGTCTTAGTCTCAAAACCAAGAGCAGCATTTGAGCAGCCAGTGAAAGGCCAGTTCAGGAAGCTGCTGCTGGAATGCAGAGTATTCACCTCTAAGCCCTAAGTTCAAATCCTTCCCTGACAAACAGCCTTCCAGACCTGCTGCTATGTGACACCAGGCGTTAGTGAGTTATGTGAAATGAATTGGCTTGTTCAGATCCTTGCTTATCCATTTTAAAAAGACAACTGCTGTCCTTCACCACAACGAGTATTTTCAAAACCCTTGGTGACAGGTGGAAGAAATCTCTTGACTTTTGAGTTTTCAATGATATTTTTCATTTAAAATGTTGGTGTTGGGTGAGAAACATGAGTAGGAAAATTGTTTCAGAACCACTTTTTATTGACTTGTATTGTGTGGCTGTGGAGCTGGACAGAGTGGTTCTGTTTTTTCAAAAGGTTCCAATGAAATCTAAAATCCATTTTAAGAATCCAAAAACTGGTAGTAACTTCCTGATGCTCTGAATCACTTAATCTGCTTACATGCAGATGCAGATTATTGATCGTGCTGGAAAGATAGATGGAAAAATACTGAATAGGTTGCAAAATGAGGTGAGATAATGGGTTTTCTTTCTGCTGCTAGCGAAATGTCTTCCATATTGAATTCAAAAGC
The DNA here is from genome assembly GCA_033124195.1 of Coracias cyanogaster. Taxonomy (NCBI): domain Eukaryota; kingdom Metazoa; phylum Chordata; class Aves; order Coraciiformes; family Coraciidae; genus Coracias; species Coracias cyanogaster. The sequence goes on from JAVSBS010000406.1 coordinate 44,721, forward strand.
CAGTCTTAGATTCTAGAGGTCAAAGAATCTGCTTTCTGGTCATGCTGGAAAAGAAAAAAGCATGAG
>JAVSBS010000406.1:54492-71694 GCA_033124195.1 Coracias cyanogaster
CTGGCAGGGGGGCTGGACTAGATGATCTTTGAGGTCCCTTCCAATCCCTAACATTCTGTGATTCTGTGATTCTGTGATTTTGTGATTTTGTGATTTTAACTACACGAACATATAATTTCCATACTACAGAGTGAAGACACCTTAACTGGGTTTATGACTGCTAGGAAGACTAAAGATAGGTTGTTGAAGTTTGCACACAATACTTACCCTTGGTTGCTAATTTACACTTCAATTACATAGTTCCATTTTGGTTTTCACAAGCCTCTTACCTCATTCAATGTACAATGTGCGTAAAAAGTTGGGCAAAAAAGACAAGATATTTTTTAAAAATATGTAAACACAAAAAAGAATGCTGTGAAAACCAATTTCAAATGTAATAATGTATTTTTCAAAAGATGCTTCGAATTCTGCACTCATGAAATAAAAGTCAGAGAAGTGCAGAAGTGCATCCGAAAAATAAACCACGCTCTCAGTTCTTATGTTACCAGCTGCAAAGTTCAGCTGAACTTCCACTTGTTTCTATGGAGACTCTGGAATACCAGATTTCTAGTTTACACACAGTTTACACACAAATTCTCACACCGGTGACAGATGCATTATTTTTTTAAATCTACCTCCCTAGAAGAGGTATGTGGCAGCCTCTAGTGGTAAATATGCACATTTAAAAAAAACAGTTTCCACAGTAAAGGGAATCTTCAAGGCATCAGCTTGTTTTGGTATGTTCATTTTGGTAACATGGGATTAGCAGAGTGTTGCGCAATTGCCTTTAACAACTAACTTAGTTTTAGAGGAGCAAAGATACTGACAAACATCAGTCCAAACTCCAATAAATCTATGATATGAGCATACTGAACGAGTAATCTGGATCTTAAATTTTTCTAATCAGTCTTAAAGCTTTATTTTCATAAGATTCAGCAGCAGTAACTTAATTTTTTAGCAGAAGCAGGAGAAGACCCCCAAAATATCACAGTAATTTGTCTAGATGAAAGTGTTGCTTTCATTCCCGCTGAAGGCCACCACCCTCACGCAATACTAGCTTCGAAGGGTGTCCAGTGGGAAAGCTGTCCCTACCTCATTAAGTGTGCCTCCTTCAAGAATTCACTCTTCTGGTGGTCTGTCGCACCCTTCTTCAAGGTCTACTCAACAGAAAGCAAAAGTGTAATAACACTTACGTCACCACCACCATTATCACATAGCACTTAAGCAATCAGACACAGACATGGCCTTAAATACACGTTATTTTCCAGCAATCATTACAAGGACATAGGTTCACCTTTAAGTGAATTTCTAGAAATACTGCAGGGAAATGCCCAAAGCCATTGACACCTTCTTCTGTGATACAATTGCTGAGCCAAATCTCTCTGCCCATCCCATCCTATTGCCAGAGAAACACACAGCTGCAATTACCTTGACTGCTACTTTGGATTCTCCGCTTCCATCTGCCAGGATGTCTACTGCAGTCCCTTCATACACTTCTCCAAATGCTCCACTTCCTAACAATTTGTGTAAGTTCAGTTTGTCCCGAGGGAAAGCTGGCAAAGATTCAATCTCTGCTTGGGAGGGAAGAGTGCTACAAAACAGCAATACTAGTCACTCATTCATGCCTAAGAATGTCTGAAAAGTTATTAAAATCCTTCCTCAAATGAATCTGGTACTATTTGTCTCATCAGGTACACTTAAGGGGAGCTCAGGTGGAGCCTCGGTGTTTTGGAAGCTACTGGAAAACACCAGTTCTTCTTCCTTCCCCATGCACTTATGTTTCTTGCCAACGTGAGCGTGCAGGGTGGGCTAGGGGCAACCGAGGCCAGGACGCATGCCAGAGAGCCAGCACGGCAGGGCGTACTTCAGAACAGACCTGCCCTGCAGTGCAGATGTGGCCTTTAACTCCACCTTGAGGTGTCAGGGATGAGTGCACTGATGAAAACAAGTCCAGAAATGCCTTCCTAGATATTTTTTTGTTCTGAAAAAACTTTTGCTCCAACGACTTACCTTACAGCATAACAGGCATTGGCCAGTCCCACTGTCTCAACCATCCCTCTGAGTTGAGCTAACTCTTTATCTTCCTTGATAAACACTATCTGTCCAGGCAAGGTCTGTTTTCTAGATTTCTGTCTTTGGTGCCATACTGGAACAGAAAAGCAGACTGTCAGATATTTCACTCTGAGGACATCCCAGCATTCAGCAAGCTGAAAGACTACAGATTTTTCATTATTCTGTTCAACATGACCCCCCAGCAGCTCATATAAGCAAGACATTTCCATCTGGCCACCATCTTTTTGCCACAAAAGACAAACAGCTGCTCCTTGATCTGAGAAATCAGTAAAGAGTCCACTAACGTATGTGGCAAGACCCAAGCCCAGAGGGCTGTAAACTGGGGAGAAGATGATGAGTGAGAGGGCAGGACCATCACATATGGACATATACATCTCAGGGTAATCTCTACATCCTTTCTTCAGGGGCAAAGCCTGAGAGGAAAAAAATGGGATCCTTTGGTGAATGAATGCAGTATCCAACTTAAGAATAATAAGGTGCAAGATATTATAAGGATACATAGGAACATCAGAATTCCTTTAGCATTCCTGTGCTCTCCCTGAAAGGAGTCAACACCAAGAAATGCCTGAGGATGGAGTGAATTGGTATCCTTCCTTGATACTGAAAACATAACCAGCCATCTCTAGGGCCTCAGAGGATGAGAATGTATAAATTTCTGATGGCTTCCACTCTAGGGATTGTTCAGCATTTCCCTAAACCTGGAGGCTGACCACCTCCTGACATCTGAACTGCCTTTTAATGAGGTCTGGCGAACCAAGGGTGTGCAAAAAACTCAGCCACATACCAAAACCAAATAGCATGACCACAGTCAAGCCCAGCACAACAACTCCAGTCACAGCAACAATAGCAATGCTGGTGTCTAGGGAGATCATAGTGTCTGTTAAATAGAAGTGGAAAATTGGTTAATGACCATATATACAAACAATACCAATATTCTGACCAAGCCTGAGAGAAACCTTCAGCTGCCTGCTCTGTAAATGTCTTTCTTTGCACAAAGCTCTCTTGTAGGCTGTATGTAGATGTCTACATTTGGTCAGACTAAGGCTTCTCCCCCAGCTCTGCACCATTCCTGTGGTGATGACCTACTATGTACATGGAAAGAGAAAATTATGAACTGTTTGACCACTCAAGGTGAGATTTTCAAAAACACATAGACTGTAAGTCTACTGTTCTGGCTGAAGGCAAGAAGCGATCCTCACATACTAAGCCAGTATGAGAGCTTGCCTTTATTTCAAGAATCATACCATAATGCAGAGTGCAAGAGACAAACTGGTATAAAAGAGAAGCAGCAAATTTCAGGCCCACCATTCTGTGCAGAAGAGCCTGGATTAGCAGTAGCAGCTGGGGTCACCATGTAAATGTCACCATTTGTTACCTCTTAGACACATCACCTGTGCAGCAACATCATTACTAAAATAGCATGTGTCTCTGCATAAATTGGTATGATTATTCTGAATTTAAAAATTAATTAACAAAGTACAGGACATACCTTCACCCAAAATTATATCCTTGCTTGTGTCACTGTAGTCACCAACTCCCAGCTCATTTGCAGCTGCTGCTCTGAACTGGAAAGTTCCTTCTAAGTTCTTGGCTTTCCATGTGCAAATACTGGCACAGGAGCCATTGTAAACCACCTCCCATGGGGACTTCACTTTGCTGGTGCTGTCAGACTGCTTCCTGCAACAGGTACAGCAAAATAACACAGGTATGTCATTAACATGGTGAGGGCAGTTTACTGCTTCCTCACCACTGTTTTTTGCTTCACAACATCTCTCTGTCTGCATGAAAGCTCAATCTGGTCATGGGGTTTTGGCTACGGAGCAGAAAATTGTATTGTGCCATTTCAGCAAAGCTGGGAATCACACATCTTTATCTTGGCATTGGAAATGAAATGCTAGAACGTTTTAGACATAAAAAGCTCCAGCACTCTTTCACCTGTTTCTGTGTACACCTCACTGCCAAGATTTCAAAGCCTTCTTATTTAGCTTTCAGAAAAAAATAAACATTTATTTTTGTGTCCTGCTAGAGGTTTTTTCTTTCCTGGGCCCAGAGTAATTCAGTGGCTCTTGTGCATCAGGTTTCACAAGTTAAACAGGAAGCAAGTCATTGGCAGTGAAGACACAATTCTTTAGCTAGCCAGTTTCCCATAGTATCCACTGACTGCTGGGTATTATTTCTTCCTTTCCCCATTGGACTGAGATTGATTGCTCACAATAAATTCAGAGCTGATTATTCACCAACCAAAAGAAGACTATGTATTTGAACTTGAAAGGCCATATCTGAAATATCATTTTGTGTCACACAGGACTGTAATATTTCATATGAAATTACCTTCATGAACATGTCAAGCATTGTCATAACACACTTTAGTGCAGAAATACAGAAAAAACTTATAGACCAGGAATGTGTGAAAAACTGTATGTTCATGTCTTTGATGTTTATACATGCCTCCCAGAGCTGTATGAAAGTCTGGGGCTGTTTCAAAGGGCTATGCAAATATTTTCTAGAATGCTATGCAACTGACCTATTTTCTACCTGGTGTACAAGAATGATGAGGCTCAAAGTGAAATTTAGTCAAAAACATCAGCATGTGCACATTCAAGCTGCAGGAGAAAAGCTTATTTCCTTAAAAAAAAAATAAAGAAACCAACACCTCAGTGGTGCATTATGATTCCAGAGATGAATGAGAAGTTGGAGCCTGGAGAAAACAGCAGCTAGTGCACAGCCCTGGGGACTGTCCTTTCTTTACCCATCCAGAGCAAGACAGGTACAAACTGGCTGTTGGCATATCAAAATTATTGTGGTCTCATAGCATGCAGGTCAGTGTTGCAGTATGCTCACAGAAGTGTATGGAGGAAGCTTACAGCACGAGGAAAATATGTCTGGATGAAAACTTATACAGGTGAAGTATGCCCAGCTCCACAGTGCTGTCAGTCCTTAGCTTTCATAAGCACAAAGTTAACTGACAAGAAGGAAATAATAGCCGAGTTTTAAAAACTGCTTTCCTACATCAATGTCATAACAATATCTCAGAAGACGGACTCTCCTAATTTTTAAATAATGCATTAGTTAAGCCTTACACAGACTGCCTTAAACAGACCATTCCAGAGTCATGGTAAAAAGTGAGAAGTTTCAAAGCCACTGCCCACAACAATACACCCTAACCTGTCCATTCAGCTCTTCCAATGCCAGTGCAGGAATAGGTGTGAATTATCACTCTATAGATGCTTAATGAGTGTGACATATATAGTCCAGGCAATCTATATTTAATGACAGACCACTTCAAAAATTATCTAGTCATCTCATGTTGACAGGAGAACCTTATGTTTTTTTTCTGGCAACATTATACATCTTTTCATGAGTTGTCTGAACACCAAGATATTTCTACAAATATTTTATCCAAAAATACTTATTACATTCTTGAAATCTGTGATTTGAAAATATCTGCAAGTCTTCTAATTTACCAACATATGTCCAAATATATATCCTTGTATTTCAGGGTTGGTCTGGAAGTATTGTTAGTGTATATTTTCCTCTAAGTTTCCCAGGAACTTCTAAAAATGATAGCTATTTAATTTACCCAAGAAAGAGATCCCATGAGAAGGGCCATGTGCATCACAGATATTTCAGTCTTTCCATCAGAGCCAAACAGAAAGCCCCTGCACACCCAGATTTGTTCTGGGCTGCTCCTTATGGGAAGAGTGCCTGCACATGTTGCTTACCTGCTTTCTAAGATGTAGTAGGTCAGGTTGCTCCCATTGTCATCAGCCTTTTCCCACTGTACAGCGTTTTTAGTGTCACTTGATTTTTTTGGAATTCCTGGCTTACTGGGAACACCAGCTTGAGCCAAACGGGAAGAAAAAGAACTCTTATAATGTGTTTATAGCAAAACAAAGGGCAGACAGGCACAGAGAAAAAGGTAGATGTGCACATGGGTGTTTAGACATATCTGCATCAATAATTCCCATGAAGAATGAATGTTTGGCCTTCTCTTTGCGATGGAGAGATGTCAAAATTTTCATTCACTTGCAGCCTTTTGCCAGCTCATGAGTTCACCTGCCTATAGGCATTTCCTTTCAGTTGCCCTCACTCTTTTCCTCTGTTCCACTTGGAAGTGAATCTCATTTCTTTCTCCTCATATTTTTTCTTACTTTATTTTCTCATTTTCTTTCTTACTTTTGCAGATATGTTATAGTGTTATTTATTTTTCAAACACACACAACTATTGTCTCTTAGTATAAGAAAATTGCCTGCTAAATTTTACAAAATACTATGTTTGCATATTCACGTCCTGAAAATAGTCTTAAAATCTCATTACCTTACATTAAGTGCTTACCTGTAGTTTTAAAGCTTGTTGAAGAGGAAGTGCTTTTCACTCCTGTAACATAAACTACTGTTACTCTTACAAAGTAGTTGGTTGAAGGAAGAGTTCCTGTGAGATTGCATGTGTAAACAAGATTTGCTGTGCACGTAGTGCTTGCGAGAGAAAACCAGTCACTTTTTGTTTGCCACTAGGAAAAAAAAAATCATCATGGTCAACTTTCTTGCTCTGCTGCAAGTGTGTCACAGTTCTATTCCTGGGTCAATTAAATACTTTGTCACCTTTTAATATTGTAGGGGAGAGATTTTGCATGTGCTGTTTCAATCACAGGACTTTGTCCTCTTAGAGACCAAGGACACAAAATGTAGGTTTTTTCTTTGTTTTCAGAAGACCTCCAAGACTTGGCAGCCACAAAGTACAACAGATTAAGTGACCCCTTTGCACAGCCAAAAGGGGCCTTTCCCTTGCTTATCTCTGTGCAGCTTGTATTTCTGGGTTGCCGTGACATGCCCATGAGTTCAGCTTCCCATGATGCAATTGAAAGGTTTAGTGGAATTGTGATATGACATTTGTTTTAGGGCAGGGAGATGTTTGGTGTAGGCTCAAAGAACCTGACTATATTAAGGAATCTATTTGGTCCAGTTTAGAACATGACATTTTCTGTGTCCAGATGTTAAAATCTGAAGCTTCCATCCATGCTGCTGTCACTGCAGCACTTGCCTCTGCAGTCTGCACTACTGCACCTGTTTTTCTCTCTGGCAGTTCCTCCTAACGACTATCACTGGAAAATAAAATTCAGATACAAGACTGTAGCCAATATTTAATTCTGAAAACCCTTTTCTTCCTTTTCTTATGCAGAGTAGACATAGGATTTGTAGCTACAAGCCAGGCTGGGGGAGGGAACTGAGGAAAGAGGGAGGGGACTCTACTGAAAGAGGAACCCCAGGAGGAATTCTGGTGGGGTCATCCAGGATGTCTTTTGACACTATGGAGTATTAAATGCTGCAGCTGCACTCCCCCCTGTTCCTGCACTGCCCCCATTCTGCCTCTTCTGAGCCACCAAGGCTGATGTCACCATTCCCAAATTATCCACTGAGACTCTTCATATACATCCTGATACCCTGTCCTGCTCAACAGGACTGAATGGGTTAAATTTGCTCAGATCGGAAAAAAAAAAAAAAAAAGGCAGTATTTTTACCTTACGAAGCTCAAACCAGAAACTGCTTTCATTGACATGCAGAGGAGCTCTCCATTCTAGCTGCAGACTGGTATTTCTGGGAACTATGTTGACAGGTGCAGGCGGAGTCTCAAATGTTTCTGCAGTAACAGCGGCACTTTCAGAAAACCAGTTTTCATCGGGATGAAAAGCAAGAACCTGTTAAGGAAACAGATGAACTGTAAAGTACCAGACCAGTTGGAAAGGTAGTTTTAGCAACTCCAAGTGTTTGGAAGACTAGCTGTTTTCAAACAAGACAATATTCAGGCTATATATATATAAGTGTAGAAAGATTTTGATCCTCACAGCTGCAGTGTTGCACATCTTCAGGTGGAGGTTCTCTTCATCAGGCAAGATTCCTTTTCCTTGGAGACTTTTCTTAATTTCTCATTTCATCTTTCTACCAAGACTCTTATCTTTCTAGATGTTTCTTAAATACTACACGTTATTACATAGGCATGCAGGTGTCACATCACATGCTAGGCAGTGTTTTAGAATCACAAAAACACAAGGCAAGCACACTGCCTTCCATTAAGCCAGAAGCAAATCTGACCTATGTTTGGATATGCGTACTTACACACATACATATAGATATATAAGTGTGTGTGTATATACGTATTTCACATTATATCATCCAAATAATTAACAAAAGCACAAAATCAAATTAAGACCAGAACAGATCCTCTCCAGCCATCAGCTGAATGTTCTCCTTGTTCTTCCTAAGCAGCTCACAGTTCCAGGCATCCTCCTCTGAGACTAGAGGATACCCGTCATATGACCCTCTCTTAGCACGTTGCATCAAGTATCAGGGCAATAACAGCAGGACTGCAGCAGAAACCCCTATTTACTCTTGAGATCTGTGATGTGCTCCCCAAATAGAAAAGATCTCAGTTCTAAGGATTTTATCTGAACAACCCATCTAGGAATAAACTGTGATGTTCAATTTTCCTGAAGACTAAAGGACTGAGAGAAGTCTGACAAGTTTTGAACTCATATTTTCAAGACACGCATATAGCTTTACAGAACAGCAGTCTGAAGATTTACAGATTAGTGAACAAACAGTTAAAACTGCTTGTAATTATACCTTGAATAAATTGTTTGTTCCAGATTGGAGCCCACTGACAGACCAGGCAAGACTTCCATTTGGAAATTCACTTTTTCGAAAGGGTGTCGCTGGGACAGAAGTTAGTAAATTAACAGAGATTTGATAGCGGATGGATTCTAGAGGTCCATTTGGCTTCAGAGGTTCACTCCAAGATATGTTGATGGTGGTGTCAGACAAAACCACTGTCTTAATGGAATTAACTGCCTCTGGTACTGAAACAGAAATAAAAATTAATCTCTTTTTAGGTGCAGATGCCACGAGATGCTTCTTTTTAAAGAAGTCAAGAAATGTCACAGAGCAAAGAAAAAGAGGTTATAATTATGTGAATATGAATCATTTACAGGACTGACATTCCACACATGTAAACCACTTTTTTGTATAGTCAGTCAGCTGCAGATAAATTCAAAATATTTTGAGGGAATTTTTTAGTATCTCCTTGGCTATCCTACCATGCAAGCAGACAAAAAAAAAACCAAACCCTAGCTGCTGTCCTATATCTCTATATTTATAGTAATATCACTAAATTCTTGCTCTCTCTTCATTTCCTAATCAGTGTCTTAGATGTAAGCTTAATATGATGCTTCCTTGGATATGCTATTCCATACACTATTCCAATTGGAAAGTCTTCTTTTGAACAGAAAAGTCTGAAGGAAGAAAACTCAAAACGGAGCATTGCTTGCTATAATTTACAATTTTGCCAGAAATACGTGGTCTGGCTGAGCTATGTAAGCTGGTCTGATGTACATGCCAGCTGGTTGCTTACTAATTGTTTTGGAAAAATCAATCTTTTCTTTGAAGCTTTGAGATCACAGACTTTGAAATAGTATATGGCATGCCCCAAATCTGCATTAAAAACACTTTTTTCCTATTTAACTGTCCAGATAGGTAAAAAGTTAATGAGTCATTACACTATCTATGTTCCCAGCATAATTTATGCCCTGGTAACAAGACTGCAGATTATTTTAATGAAATGTGGAGAAGCTAGCCTAGTGAAGAAGAAAAATTTCTCATTTCACTAGCTAAAACATAGGTGGAGTAAGAGTGACACTCTGTGGCAAGAGCAATGCATTAATTTTTCCAAGTTGTCTTCCTTTTTATTCATACCCACTATTTTGCTATTTGTTGGAAAGTACAGATTAATCCAATCTTCTCTCATTTTATTACAGAATTGAGGGAAAGACAGAGGGAATTCAAACAGCTTCGGAGGTGTGAAATAGTGCACACACTTCAAGAGGCTCTAGCAGCATCTGATTACAATTTAAACTAGCAGATACATTCATGAAATTGAGAGCCTAAGTGCCAGGACACATATATATTCTGTTAACAGCTGGTTGGAAATTTTTCAACAAATTGTGAAAAGCTCTGAATGTTGATACAAATGCCTATTGAAAATGTTCGGGGTTTGGGGGCTTGTGTGGTTTTTTGAGTTTTTGATTGTTTGGGGTAGTTTTTGCCCAGAATTTTATTTTGATCTCTACATTTTGTTTTGCCCCATGTAGAGAAGCCTGTTCTGAGTTTCATGTTTCATTTTAACTTGAGACTGAAAAATTCCATTTCAGTGGAGCAATCCAGTCTCCCATTTCATATGCTATCTTTATGTTTCACCACTGAAAGGGTGTACATTGCTGCAGGATGGCTCAGTTTACCACACAAAGAAGCTATGGTGTGAATTCTTGCCACATCCCAATAGTATTTAATCTTATTCATAGAATTATAGAATCATTCTGGTTGGAAGAGACCTTTAAGATCATCAGGTCCAACCGTTCACTCAACGTGTCATACAAATTTTACAATACAGATGTGGATTCCCATGCAAAGAATTTAAATCTGCTGATCAGAGGCCTGCTTTTCTTATTTTTTCCATAGACTCTTCAGAATAACCTTATAATATTCAGACATCCACATAGGATGAGAATCTATTTGCTTGATGCTGCAGATACTAAGAGATCTGACAGTTAAAGAGAAAAAAATATAACATGGTTGGAAGAAAACTTCCTAAATATAGCTTGTCTGGATTCTAAAAGAAGAGTGGCAGCGTGCCTGCACCTCTTGTTCCACTTTCATTTGAAAGATGAAATGAGGTTCATCTTAAACAGAGGTTTTCTTAAGGGGAAAAATGTGACCGCTTCCAGGACAAAAAAAAAGAGTGATCTATGCGTAAGAGAAGCCACTGGCAGCTCAGAGGTGATGCTCTCTGGTGGAAAATGGTGATAAAAAGAGAGGTTACTTGTTTTATGGATGAACCTTTAGAGAAACCACAGAGTGCATTCCTAAGAGAAGAAGAAAGGGAATCAGGACTCCTAGCATGTAAAGGAAAGACACGTTGAGACAGGTAAGAAAAACATAGTGGTGGCTGTACTAATTTCAATTCCAGTTGCTTCAGCACCTTCTGAAGCAATGAAAATCCATGCAGAGGTGAAGAGAGAGAAGGAAAAACCTTAGGACTCCTGCTGTGGTGCCCTAGCTGCATGTGACAGCAATATCCACATAGTTGTACAGTTCGCACAGCTGTGTGGCAGCTACAGCCAGCTCTGCTGCATCTGAGTTAAGTGAGCTAAAGCACAAAGTCCAGGTGCTATTGTGCCTCTCAACTTAAATTCCTCACCGTGTCTCAGAGTACTACTTCATTTCTGCAGGACAAGAGCCAGGCAGGAAAACCAGTGAAGGTGGGGGCCATAACATTCCCACATCACTGTGAGTTCAACAGTGAACATCCCTAGGTACCATCTCCCCAGTTTTTGCTGGAAAAGACAAATGGGCTGCCACATAGACTTGGCTATAATTCTGCCTTGATGGCTTGGGTATTATTAAAGGTGCCTGAGGGCTCTGCAAATTATGAATTTCTGTGGATCAAGATGATCCTGGCTGGTGACACCAGGCACAATAAATGGAGCTGCAAAGGAAATCTGACATAACGAAAGAGTAAGCAAGTGCTATGTGTACTAAAGGGAATAGCTAGCTCTTATGTTAGTTTTCCACTGTTTTTGTCAAGTGAATCCTGCAGCATCACTCCAAAAACAATAAAATTATCTGAAAAGCAGGGAAACTGGGACAGTAGCTGACCCACAGCTGCAAATAGGCATAGTGAAGCAGCGAGTGAGCAGAAGCATCTTCCTGCCCTAATTATTTCCAACCATAGGAGGCATCTAGCTCAGACCAGTAGTGTTGTCAAAGACATCTTGAACTCGGGCTACCTATGAATCTCAGTTGCCCTTATGGCAAAAGAGGAAAGTGGCTTCAATGAGGAAAAAATGATCAGAAAAAACTGTAGCTTGCTACAGTTAGCTGGATAATCAGTGTGTGCTGAGTGGAGTTATAGATCCCTCATAACGTAACACAGGCTACACATCAACAGCAGAACTCTTATAGAAGTCTCCCATTTCTTGTTCTGGAGAATATGCCCTAAATAAACAAGTGTGTTTAACATGACTGAGTTCTCTAAGAGACCACTGAAGGGATGGACGATCCTTTGGAGTATAACAACAGAAATTTTCAAAATCACACACCCAAAGCAGGAAGTAGAGGAGATATTAACCTAGGCAGGTTCCCTGAGCTGCATCATCAGGTAATACAGCACACGTGCATTATGTGAGGTGAAAACTGGCTTTGTAAACTAGACAAGTTACAGAAGTATCAGTTCAGCTCTCAGATAATAAAGAACCAGCTTGAATAACAAGTTATATAGAATTTAGATGCTCTTGATCACATTTTCTTTTCTTTTTTCTCTCATTTCTCATCCTTTTTTGAAAAGCAAGTTTGTACTCAAAAGAAAACCTTTAAAATGAAATACATGTTTCACTTGCACTGTGTAGTGGGTCTGGCTGAGCTGGTTTTCCCCATGGTGCAGTGTTTTGTGCTGGGAGCTAGAAGGGTGTTGATAACACACCCGTGTTGTGACTGCTCCTGAGCAGCGCTCGCACAGCACCAAGGCTCTTCCCAACATTCACCCCCACAGTGGGATGGGGTGGGCAAGATCTTGGGAGGGGACACAACCAGGACAGCTGACCCAAACTGACCAAAGGGATATTCCACGCCATGTGACGTCAGCTCAGATATAAAGCTAGGGAAAAGGATGGGGGAGGGGTTCCATTGTCCTCCAGAGCAACCGCTACGCGTCTTGGAGCCCTGTTTCCCAGGGAGTGGCCAAACATCACCTACTGATGGGAAGTAGAGAATAAATCTTTGTTTTCCTTTGCTTCCACATGCAGATTTGCTTGGCTTTTGCTTCTATTATTATTAGATTGCTTTTGTTTCTCATCTTATTTTCCTCCCCTTTTTTGCTCTGCTGAGGAGGGAGAGGGGAAAAAGAGGGGGGTGATAGAGCAGCTTGGTGGGCACCTGGCGCTCAGCCAAGGTTAACCCACCACACGCTGCACCTTGTCTCTTAGGGACAGCACTGTGTGCAGGTTTTCCCTGAATGTAACTTAGGCTCGTCACTTCGTGAATGCTTCCTGCTTTTTCCAGAAAGTGAGTTGCATTATTCTTTTCTAGGCTGCAGTTATGTACTCCCTTAGATGCTGGTTCAAAGCTCTTTTCCCTGTCCTCTTTCATTGCATCAGCAGGTCACACTTCATCATGGAGTACAGAGGTGGCTCCACTTAAACACAATTACATTCGGCTGCCTTGTTGTGTTGGGTTTGCATGGCAAAGTTTTGGTAGTGGAGGGGGCTACAGGGGTGGCTTCTGTAAGAAGCTCCTGGAAGCTTTCCCTGTGTCAGATAGAGGCAATGCCAGCCAGCTCCAAGACAAACCTGCTGCTGGCCAAGGCTGAACCCATCAATGACGGTAGTGATGCCTCTGTGATAACATATTTAAGAAGGAGAAAAACAAAGCTGCACAACTGCAGCCAGGAGAGACAAGTGAACATGTGAAAGAAACAACTCTGCAGACACCAAGGCCAGTGAAGAAGGATGAGGTGGAAGTTCTCCAGGTGCTGGAGCAGACATTCCCCTGCAGCCCATAGTGAAGACCATGGTGAGGCAGGTTGTACCTCTGCAGCCCATGGAAGTTAATAGTGGAGCAGGTATTCACCTGCAGCTCAGGAAAGATCCCACACTGGAGCAGGTGGATGCCCAAAGGAGACTGTGACCCCATGGGAAGTCCACACCAGAACAGGCTCCTGGTGGGACCTGTAAACCTGTGGAGAGGAGCTCACACTGGAGCAGGTTTGCTGGCAGGGCTTGTGACCCTTTGGAGTCCCACACTGGAGCAGTATGTTCCTGAAGAACTGTAGCCCATGGGAAAGGCTCATGTTGGAGAAGTTCATGGAAGACTGTCTCCCATGGGAGGGATACCATGTTGGAGCAGGGGAAGAGTGTGAGTAGTCCTCCCACCAAGGAGGAAGGAGCAATAGAAACAACGTGTGATGAACGGACCACAACTCCCATTCCCCATCTCCCTGTGCCACTCAGGGGTAGGAGGTAGAGAATGCCAAAATGAAGTTAAGTGCAGGAAGAAAAGAAGGGTGGGGGGAAGGTGTTTTAAGATTTGGGTTTATTTCTTATTATCCTACTTTGATTTGGTTAGTAATAATTTAAACTAATTTCCCCAACTTGAGACTTTTTTGCCCATGATGATAATTGCTGAGTGATCTCGCCCTGTCCTTATCTTGACCCACGAGCTTTTTCATTGTATTTCCTCTCCTCTGCACAGCTGAGGAAGGGAAGTGATATAGCAGCTTTGGTGGGCACCTGCTGTCCAGCCAGGGTCAACCCACCACACTTGCCATCATATCTTGGCCTCTTGCCTTCACCCATACCTCAGTCACCCATTCATTTCCACCAAAGATTCTTAACTTCCTTCTGCCATAATTACTAAATACATTTACTGATGTGTTTATTTATATTTAGGTAATCCCTAACCAGTCCACTCTCTGCCCTAAATGACACAGTGAACGTTCAGATTCAAAGCACTACTCCTAACTTTCTTTTTCTAGTGTGAAAGGGACTAAGAAGTGTGCATCATAATTTTTAAAACCAAGTGAAAATGTGCTATTGACATTCAGGCCAAAAGAAGTAAAAATGTAATGCTATCTTTTCAGCCTGATTCACAATGAGTCAAATCTGCATTACCCTAAGAAACAGTAATTGTGAGAATAATGTCAAGGCAAGAAGAAAAAACTTAATGCTAATTGAATACATATCATACATATCTAACATAGGTAACGACATATACATTCGAACACAACTTATTGAAAATGTGATCCAAGGCAGAAACTGCAACTTTTTATCCATTCTTAACCATAGTTTATCTTTACTCTGGGAGCCAATGAGCAAAAGCATTAAAAAATACATACGTGCCATGTGAATCTTACAGAGTCATCAAGTTTGGTTGCCAAAACCTTGTGAAGATCTACACAGGTTACAACTTAAGTAGAAAATTTCTCTGCTTTCTCATTTGCAACTCAAACTTACACAGACCTCCCCTTAACTGAGATAAGAATTCTGTTCAAAATCAGAATAAAATGTGAAACAAACCTCCATACAGCGTTGTGCCAATTATCTCTTTTCCCATAAGCAGCACTTCCTCATCTGAATAGTAGTTTTTCATTGCAACTTGTATGACATAACTTGAAAATGGCTGTAGGTTGTCTATGACAGCTATAGGACCCTGAAATTCCTGTAATTCAAAGTCAGATAATAAGCATGTCTTCTTAGAGAAAAGAGTCATATATCACACCAATTATATGTCAATGAAACGAGTGTTACAAAAAAAACCCACTAGTGTTTTTGTATTCTAATACACTTCAGTGTTTAAAAAAGTATGTTAAAATGATAGCTTGGGTAATAGGTCACTACAGAAAACCTGTACCAAAAAAGCAAGCTGAGATGTAATTAATATGACTACAATACCACATTGTTCAGTGGCTGGTACTTGAAGAGGAAATGGCAAAGTAGAAAAAAAAATGTAACAGAATAAAAAATTACAAAGGCAAGTACAATGACCACAAAACACATAAAGGCAAGCCATATGGTTACTGGACAGCCTCAAGAGTTATTTAAACAGATTAAAATCAAACACAGTTGTTCTTTTTAGAAGTAGAAACTGAAGATTCATCTCAACAGGATTTTAGCAAGGGCATGTTAAAAAGTAGAGGACAAAGGAAAACTAAGGAATCTACCACTTAACAAGCACCAAACAGAAAGGGGAATTACTTTTGGGGATGTGAAAGTGGGAAAACTCCCTGATAGAAGGTTACAGAATGGTTTATAAAATGATTGGAAATGATACCATATTCCCTGTTTATATATGATATAACATACATTTTTATTCCAAAATAGCCATACCCATGCTTTTTGATGTAGAGCAGACAAACAGTAGCTTGAGTTCCTGCCGTTGTTAGTCATTTGTCCAAGAAATACCAGGTATGTTGGTGTAGGCTGTGATATACCAGGGCATAACTGCTGTGATGTAACAGATGGTAAGCTTAACGTAAAACTGATGTTAGTTGTATCAAGGATAGTGGCTTTCTCAGTGCTTGGCAATGGAATCAGGCATCTTTTATCTAGGAAAGACATTTAAAAAAATATTTATTTTTAATCTATTACTTTCATGGACACAAAAATAGCAGTCATCAAAATAAAGTCTCATTTGTCTTTGTTAAGATACAGATTTACTAAAAGTATAGGTTTACTAATAAATTTAGGTTCTTCTTTAAGCACCTAAATACCTTAGAAATCCAGGAAACCTCAACAATAAGGTCAGTTATCAAGGGCAGTACACACTGACGAGTCCAAACATGCTTGTCACAGGAAAGACAAACATACAGACTAGAGAGTACCTTTCTCAAGCAAGTACCTTTCTCTTAAATATTTTCTCTATATTCTTCCAAAAAGCTTTTCATGTGTAAAGTTCATGATAATAACAGGGAAATGGTAGACAAATTTTGGAAGGAGAAAAGGGGTCTACAGGGAGAAAACAACAGAAAACTACTCTTTGACAATAAACAAAAAGTAACAAAAGAAACCCCCTCATCACTTGATATATTTTTTGAAAAAAAACAAACAAATTAAAGATATATTAAATGGACTTGTTTCCAAGAAGGATAAGATCAAGGTGCATGCACGGGGAGGATGGTACAAGGGCAAATATTTGCCCTTAGGCCAGAATAACTGACCTCATTGTCAAAATCTTTCTCCCTAAATGAGCAACCCTACCTTTACTACCAATGTCAGGTTCATGTATGTAAGGGAAGGAGAATTAAAAAATATGTTCAACAGAAATAAATGTGAAGTCGAATCATCGTCAATTTTATAGTTTCCTAAAGAAGTAAACCTCCCATGGGAAAATTCCCAGATGGAATAAAGAATCGAGTCATTTTCAGAGTTAAAGTTTCTGTCAGGCAGTTCCATAGAAATGTGTTTACCCTGACAAGAAAATCCTTCACTACATATTCAGTCCCCTTCCTCCTAACTCTGAAGAGAAATCATTCTCTCACAGAATCTGTGACAGGACAATAATTTTCACTGAGTACTTCTGATGTGTTAAATGATCAACTGACATCACATC
>JAVSBS010000406.1:71794-103791 GCA_033124195.1 Coracias cyanogaster
GAGTGCTTCTGATGTGTTAAATCATCAACTGACATCACATCTCTGGATGGCAATTAAATAGGTTAGAATGAAAGGAAATTCTAGAAGTACTCCTTGCTCACATCTCTGAAGCAACAAAAAGCATGTCAGTCAACCCAGTTGGTCTTCACAAACATCACTTTTTCACATATACACCATTTGCTTTCAGTACTGAGGAGCAGAATTTTGGGGTTTTTTTAGTATGTTCATTTACCTTGATCTTAAACTTGCGTGAATAATTCTGTGCATTGCCCTCTGCAACCTCTCCCACCTCCCAGTTGCCAAGGCTGTGTATTCCTCAAAATATATTTGCAGCAGGCAATGTGAATAAGAAGAGCTTGGTCAGGATCTCTGGGTAGAAATAATCCCTTTGGACTGAAATTCAGTTCTTCTCTTTCTGCACCAGCTAAGCCTGGGGCTCTTTCAGGAAACCCTATCCCTGGGGTTAAGGATTGGTACATTCTGTACCAGGGCCAAACCAGACTCCTGCACCAGTGCCAAGCCCACACAGACCTCATGGGAACAAACTTGCCCAAAGTGCAGGTAAGAATAGCCTGGGCAGTGGTCAGAGCAGCTGCAGGCAGGAGTAACTGTACTGGCTGCCCAAACCAATGTGAAATTCTTTTATTCCAAAGGAATCCATCTTGTTAAAGTATTCTTTTGTATATTTGTCAGATTCTTATGCAAAACTGAAACTAAAGAATTATTTTGAACATATTAATCATGCTAGTAGCTGCTCTAATCCTCTACATTTGCAAAGATGATATGTATAGGTACCATGAATCCTGACTTTCTACTAAACCTAATTTTTATTTCTTTCATTACCATTCTACAATGGCTTGTTTAAAATATTAGGAGTTCTAAATGAAGTCTGGGTCTATTATAATGTAAGCAGTAATTGCATTGTCTCAATTGCAATGTCTTGACAGATTATTTTAATAAGCAGAGTTCTTAACACTTTGTCTTTGGAAGGACAGATTTTTTTTCATCTTTGCACAATTGCAAGCAAACCAGAAATCTGTATCATAACAGGGATCATTATCAAATCCTTGCTACAACTTTGTGGACACATTTGCTCTTCTTCTGTGCCTGAATGTGCACCACCTTTTCTAAATCTCCAGGGTTGATAGAACTTTGAAAATAGGCACAGTCTGGTGTTAATGTCCTGAGCCTTTGATATGTGGACAATATTCATTATATGACCTTCCATATGATGCAACACAAGGCCAGTGGTTATATTGATCCTTTAAAAGAATGTGCATAGTGAATTGTTTCCCTCTAGAATGTACCTGAATCCATAAAGCATACTTTACATAAATACACATGGAATGATCTGCAATTCAAATCTATGTTCTGAAATACATGTTACATTTACAAAACAGACCAAATCCCCTCTACCTGGGTACAATTGTGCCGCTGAGCTGTAGGCTAAGATTTTCAGCTTATGACTTGCTCTTTTTTGGAGAAAG
Organism: Coracias cyanogaster; assembly: GCA_033124195.1. Taxonomy (NCBI): domain Eukaryota; kingdom Metazoa; phylum Chordata; class Aves; order Coraciiformes; family Coraciidae; genus Coracias; species Coracias cyanogaster. Next base: position 73,282 of record JAVSBS010000406.1, read on the forward strand.
TGTCTTGTGCTTTCTTTATTTGCTAGCCAAATATCAGTGTGTTCCTTTGTTTCAGTGGTCCAGTATATAAATTTCTTATCTACAGTCAAGCTGCAAATTTTCTCACCTGTAGGAAAACATTATATAGTTAAAGTTCAAAATAAACTGAGCAGACAATTTTAACAAGAGCAGATGTGTGCTGGTATTCACAGTGAGTCAGTATGAGTGAGTATCTTGGTCACAACATATCTTCAAAGATGTGCCTTGGAAAAGAGATTTCTGGTATTTTCCAATAGGTCTTATGAAGCTAAGACACTTTGTTATTTCAGTTTACAAGTGTAGATTTGAAGAGTTTTTATTATCCATAATTATGAGAACTGCAATTCAATTAACAAATACCAGAAATAAAACACCAGAGCAAGATTTCTCTACAGAAATTTTCATCATTTTTCCAAGATGAAAACAACAGTGCTCTTCCATCTCCTAGGAACAATTAGGACACCTCCTCTGGCAACAGAACACCTTTACCAGCACTCCTCCAGGACCAAGCTGAAAACTGAGCAACCAGGATTAAGCATTATTATTACAAGAAGTACAACAGAGGTAAGTAGTCATACAGGATTCTACTTTCATGAAGTACCTCCCTGCATATATTGAAGTTTGCAATGCCACTTTCAGGCATAACTTAAGATGGTATTGACACTTTGTGTCAACAGGGTACACAACTGCAAACACTGAACACAAACATTTTGTCCATCTTGCCTATAGAATTGATTTTATAAAGAAAGTGCTTAATGAATGTTATTTTGCTGAAATGAACATTATTTGAACATTGTTGTTGACAACAGGAATCACAAACTACTTAGAAACATAACAGAGACCTTGAAAACTTGGTATTTTGGTAATTCTCCAGCAGTGGCAACCATCCACATCTGAGGCCCATATTTCGTCTCTTCCTCTGATAAAGAGCAGCTGGGGATTCGTGGAGTCAGACACATCTATACTCATAGGTCTTCCCAGCTCTGCTTCTGACACATTACAGGTGCAGTCATTCCTCATCTGTTCTTCTGCTGATGTGTATCCCAAAATGTGGTGCACGGTGTTATTCAGAACATCGTAATAAAACATGCGGCTGCCATAATCAAGCTCTTCCATCCAGTACAAGCGGCTATCAAATAAAATGCATTGTGTACAGTAGAAAAACTTCAGTCTGAGAAATCTGCCCTAGGTGCAGCCCTGTCAGAGACTACAGTCACAAACCTCCCAAACATTTAAAATAAGGGAAGTACAGCAGCATGCTTGCAGAGCTATTCCAGGCATTTAAAGGATATTTTTGAACGGAAGGCCACAATAACTGATTATTCTGGATAAAGCGGTTACTATAAAAAATTATTGTCTGGTGCTGACTTTCATTTACATGACTTAAATAGAATAACCTATTAGTATTTAAGTATCATTTTAAATCTTTACCCAAATGCAAACTTCTTTTTGAAATTAGATATGTCCAAGCTCACCTAGCAGTATGAAAGTAGAACAACATGCAGAAATTTCCAAGACTTACACAATGCAAAAGACTCATATACTATAAAAGCTCTGTTTTGGACCTTAATTTTTGATGATTTCATGGAAATCACATTGATAATATGCTTTTTAAAGTTATTAATAATGTATGCCTTACCTTAAGAAAGGATATGATAACAGAAATGATACAGTGGAATTACTTTTCCCCAACTCTATATTCAAGGATTTTAGAGTTTTTATCTTGAGCTCAAGATCAATAACAAATACTTGAGTTTCATTCCATGGTGTTTTCAAGGCAACAAAGAGATGCCTTGCAATCCAGTCAACTGTGATGGCTGTGGCGTTGTGAAGAAATGCGTCCTCAAAAAACTTAAGAAAAAAAAAAATTACTGAAACAGCTTGAGAGCAGAATTTTCCCACCTGATGCTAGTATGTTATGAAATTAGATTTATTTCTGAAATTATTTTTACACGGCAAGATGAAGTCAAAATATAAAGAGATGTCATGGAACAACAATTCCAGCATTTTTATACAAATTAAAATTCTTGTTTCACAAATACCAATTGCTGCTCCCGTGTTGCTTCCATATTCTTGAATTTTGAATGAAATTAAATTAGATTACATTAGATATAAAAAAGAAATTTCTTGTTTTCAACAGTGTGAATTTTAAATTAAATGTTTGTTGAAATATCTTATAAACAAAGCAGATGTCAGTAAAATAATACATGTTTCATAGGACAACTTTACCAATTACATACTCTGGCTTATTCTATTAACTATTGATGACAAAAAAAATTAAGTACAAATTTTATTATATTATACATATTTTATTGTACTGCTAGAATGGAAAATTATCTAGCTAATTTCTTCCATGTTATATCTTATATGCACAGACAGTCATTAAGAAGATTATGTTTTTCTAGTTCTATTTTCCCTGACGTATTTTGCCATTATATTTGTTTTGTTCATCATGCTGCTTCTTTTCTGTTTCAAATATGCAGGTTTGATTTCTTCAAAAATATAATTAGCCCCAAAATAATTGCAATAATAGTCGCACATTTTTCTAGATTCTCTCAAGCAAGGGAATGAACAAAGGAATACCTGAAATTTTGAAGCAGTCTGCATATTCAGAAGAAAAAGAGAATCTTCTACAATATAGTATGCTTTGTCATCATTAGCGGTGTAACAGATGTCCTTTACATTTGTCTTTGCTGAAAGTTCCCATATGTTATTATTATTGTCTATGTCAGTAAGAAATAACTTGTTGGCAGAAACAGTTAGAAGAGTTGGGACAGGGAAAAGATCTGGAAGGAAGAGGGCATAGCAGAATTTTAAAAAAACAACAACAACATTCTAGACAATAGCAGTCTTTCATAAGGAAAACAAGGACAAGATAAAAATAGCTGATGGCCCTGCAGAAATTATATTTGGTTGTACGTCACAGCAAATCAAGAAAATAATGAGATGCCTTCTTGTTATCATATGCAACCTCCTGAAGATTTTTCAATGGCATTGTGGATGCTTACCTAAGAAGTTTAAGGCTGGCAAAACCAGGTTTGCTCACTTAAATACCTTTAACAGCCCAACGAGAAATAGTCTATGATCCCTAGTAGTTCTCTAACTCTCCTGGTTACCTTTCAGAGCCCAATTGGAAATATTCTATGATCTTTTACAGTATGCAGATTACAGATCAAAACCTGCTGTTCCATACTACCTTGGAATTGCCTGGAAAAATTAGTTTAGCATAGTTTTGAGGAAAGGCTTGAAATTCCTGAATTTAATCTAATGATAAGACATGTGTTAATCATTTCATGCAGAAGCTGCAACTATTCTGTCTATGGTGTCTATGGTAGGGTGGAACAAATGTCACACAAAGTGTTAGAGGCTATTTATTAGATTACCAAATTCGTGTACTGTCAATCTCACCAGCTTTTACACACAAGCCATGAGACGGTATCTAAGTCATCCATACCTGATGAATTCCTCTCTGCTATAGCAGACAAAGGTCCTGGACCCACAGAGGTGAATGCTTGCACCTGTGGGACAGGAGATTGTTACATATGTTAAGAAGCAGCATAAATGATTACATACAAGAGCCTGTAAAGGCATAGTGACAAAACCAGAATCAGATCCCTTGTCTGCTCAGCTATGAACATAAGCATGTGCTCAGTTGGATGCAAGGTTGTGCTGGTCAGTTCAAAGGCTACATTAGTATTGGACCATGGCTATGAAGAGAATCTTAAGTCGTGGCCCAGAGACCAATTCATGCTGCACCTATAAATTAGAGTTCAAAGGACACCAGTCTTCTCTCCTTCCCCAGGCTGATGCAATTCCTATTATTGGTTGATGTTGCAATCAACATGGTGTTCTCCCCCATCAGTACTTGGTCTATTACACACTCTTGTGCTTTTAACTTGTCTTTCAAGCATATGTTCTGGGTGGTCCAAACCTTTTATTGTAATGAAAACCTGACCTCTTGACAAGTTTTTAATATGGAAGTCTCTTTTTACAGATGCTATGGGAGACCTTGCACTTCTCCAGCAGTGGAACTTCACTTGATCTGTGGCTCTGTTTTAATGGCTGGTCACCCTCCACCAGCTTCACCAAACCCGTATAAAATTGCAGCGTTGTTTTCCACCATATGTAGTGAACAATACAACACGTAGAAAGGTCATGCCAGTTATTACAGAGTGAGTCAGTGAATCAGCAGTTCCACAAGCAGAAACCACAGGCTATTGCTCCAAGCCCAATACCATCTCCTAGGCAAACATGTCAGGCTGGACTGATAACATCTATCATCTAGCAAGAGATAAACCCAGTAATTTTTCATACCTGAAACCTTACTGTGAGGCTGGGAAGCACATCCCTGAGAGAAAAGTGCATCAGGTTGGGTTTAACGTTGCTCACATTCCACTCCATGAAAGTGTCAGCAGTGCCAATCCGACTCAATAGTTGGTAGTAAACCCTGAACTTCATTAATACTCCATTGTCCCTCTCAGGTCTGTCCCACCTGAACTCCACAAAGACTTTTTCATCGCTTTTGTGTACATTATTTCGTAACACATATATTCTAGGGTTTGTAGGGGCTGAAGGAACTGTATTTAAAAAAAAATATATATATAAAAACCAAAGCAAAGTACTCCTATCAAAACACAAACTCTAACATGCAATCAACTTTTAGTTTTGAGCCTGAGCTTTGTAACCCCAGTGATGACAGAGACAGATAGCAATTGTTGAGGTGTAAATTACAGAAGAAAATGTAAAATTTCATGGTAATACTTTTCTGGATTTCATTGGTATGTAGGTATCTGACTTTAACTTTCTTAGCAAAAAAATGTGCTGTACAAACAGAGGGAAATGCACTTCTGCACAACGACTGGGACATATTTATTTAGCCAAATCCTGCAGGTAACAATAGAGCTGCAAGAATTTTGACAACATAGAGCATACTCTATCCTCTCTCCTAACCACTTCAAAATCCACTGCAGCTCATAAGCTTTCTCAGTGCTCCAGTCACTCAACATTATATTTTAGCTGACTTAACTTTGACATACAGGAGAGAAAATATGAACACTAAAGTAAAAGGTAAAAAATTAATAACATTTATCAAAAATGAGTTGGTTAAGATATTATATGCAGTTTTTAATGGTCATTGTAATGAGTCTCAACTTCTCTTTCTTGTTCAAAATCATAGGCATACGGTGGATGTATTGTCAGGTGCTTTCTGTTCCAAATTCCATTACTGCAATTGTGTGCAATAGATAATTCCAGAGATACTCAGGAACATGTTCTTGCAACTCTACCTACAGCTGACTAGCCCAGAATGGTGCTCATTTCTCTCCAGCTGACACAGACCTGGTCCCAGTACCCATTACAGGTGAGGAATGGGATTTAAAATTCTAGTACCTCCTTCAGGGGCTCGAAGGGATACAGATGTTGTTGGTGCCTTGCCCCAGTATGTGTATGGAGTGACGGTAAAATCAAAGAGTGCAAATGGTTCCAGATAATCAACTCGGTAGGATGGCACTGTCAGGTTATGGGGATGGAGGCAACGTTCTCTATCCAAAGACTGTGAATGAAATAAAACAGAATAAAATAAAGCAAAATCTTCTTTCGCTTTCAGAAAGGCCTTCAGTTTTCCAAAATACCCCTCACCAAGCTGGTCAACTGAATTAAGACAGAGCTTCTCTTCCTGTGAGGGATCACTGTTTCACCAACTCCTGTGGCACTGTAGCAGTGCGTAGCAATCTGCTAGCAATCTGCCCTTTGAATTCAAAGTAAAGCTTGCCAAGTGTGCTAAAATTAAGTGTGGATGAAGGCTAGATTTCACATTCAGGCAAAGGCTGTCCTACTGGCAGCTCAGAGGGCATTTCTGTCTCTGAGTTACTGTGAAAGGTTTTCTCACATGTCTTTGAGCACTGGGAGCTTCTTGCTTGGCACTTCACACCCCAGCAGCTAGCCCAGAGCTACTGCTAAGCCCGTGTTCCTCCCATGCTGGCCTCAGTAATGGAGAAACAGGACAGCTTGCTTTATATTTACAGTTTAGTTGAGTTGCTTGACCAATTTGTAAATGCTGGAGAAGAAACAAACTGTACTTCTGTTTAAAATAGATATATCAGCAATTAGATGCAGTAATACATGTAGATAATAAGGAAGGATTGCATTAATATCCTCACTTGTAAGGCTTTTGATCCCACACAGTAAAATACAGTTCCCCATTCCACATTTGTGGATGGTCTCCAAGTGATGTGAAAACTTGAAGAATTTCCTTTAATCCTGAAGGAAGACTCAGGCACTGCATCTGGAATCACTTTTGGCGTAAAAGAAAAATTTCCTGTCCATAAAGAGAGGAAGAAATAATAATAATTTAAAGAATGTGAGAAAAAGGCAGACTTTTCAAACCTGAATTAAAACATTTAAGTACTATGAAAAATCCTGTAAGATGTCATTAAACAGAAACAATGAATAAAATCACCATGTATTCTTTTTCATCATACACATCAGCTTTTATAATTGCATATTATCTGGATATGGCCTGATATATTTATTAATAAGTTGCTTCTGTTCTTATCTTTTGTCAAATGACTAAAGAATTTAAAGAATGAAGAATTACAGGCTGACAGTGAATACTTCTATTGAGGGGTTTAGATCAAGAAAATAATGTACCTGGCAAAGGTTTAAGTGATGTGTGAACAAGGGTGAAGGCTGCAAACTCTGCTGGTTGTGAGAAGGGAATGCTAAGGCTCTGATTGACTTCCTGAGTTGTAATGAACTGAAGACTATTAATCCAGAACAGACGACCACTGTAGTATTTCAGTCCACTCTGAGATATTTCTGATGTGCTCCATGCTGCAAATTCTTTGACCCTGGCATTATCACAACTGTGAAAACACATATGAAATTAGCAAACTGAAAACACACATATAGAGAAAACAAGATTTATGCAATGTTTGACACATTGATGTTTCTTATCATACAAATTCTTAATACTCCTGAGAAAGCCAGAAAAACAACTTCAAAAGTTTTTTCATTAAAGTAGAACACTTTTCAGAATGGCACATTACTGAAGCACCTGAAAAAAAGGCTTCTTTCCCTTGATTTCATTAGAAAACAATTATAAAGGGACTTCATATTCTGATGCATGGATGTAGAAAACTGAGCATTTTGAAAAATCAGCACACATTCTCTCAGCAATTCCTCTAAAACTGTTTAGTCTACTTCACAGCATGAGATTCATTCTGCTTCATTAGAGAAGGTCCCCAGATTAATCTGACCTCCTAGTTTTCTCTGTAACCTTCCATTACTTATTAAACTCTATCAATATTTTCCTCCTCTGGGATCACTAGTGATTTAATCTGTCTTGTTACTTCCACATCAAAATTTACAGGCCTTTTTTGGCCCCAATTTATCTTCCAAGGAAGGTATTAAATATGTTGTAAGAGGCATCATTTTGCCATCTCAGAAATGTCTTTCAGCTCAGACACATGCTGTCCAAAACAAATTGGGAAAAGGTTTAACACAGCATCAGGCCCTTTAGGATGGATTACTTCTAATCTCTGTATTCTGGCATGGCAGTGACAATGATTTATGGCTGCCAATTGGTTCAAAATGGAGCTACATGTTCTAGCTAAAAGTAATCAATGTATTTTGATTCTTTAAATGTTTACCATTAATCACAGCAAGTCTAAAATCAGCCAGAAAATGCAGCTGATTCCAAATAAAACCAGCCTGCAACATTATGAGCACGTGTAAATATAGATACTGTTCAATTATGCTTAAGATATTCAAGGTGATGCTTGGAAAAAAAGAAAAATAATGGCACTCCCCATATGAAAAGAAGAAAAAATGTAGTTCTATGAGGTACAGCTCATCATGCACTCGGCACTTACAGAACAAATTACCATTTTTCTCAAGGACATAGAGTATATTCAAGTTGACCCATAAACATGGTTTGGTTTTGTTTTTAAGCTTCACCTTTCAGGAATAATGCTGCCATTTCATGCTCAGGATGATCAAGAGGAAAGCCTGTTGAGTACTGTTTGCTCAGGTGAGAAAGTAATGTCAGTTTAAGTCCTAAGCTCCATGCAAGATGAGCAAGTTGCTGCTTTAGGCATGAGAAAACTGTCAAGTGTTGTAAATGCCAAGATAATATAGACAGTTAATGGTGATTATTACCTAAAGCTAAGCCTAAAAAATTATGATCATTATCTCAATTCAGTTGAGCTTCCATACTGTATGTTTCTCTCACTGTAAAACCATATTAACAACCATCTCAACATGTAGTTTGCCATGCGCTAGCTGTTAACATTAGCTCTTCTTTTTGTTTATTGTTAAATTAGTAACTAGTGTGCCCAGCATTCAACAAAATTTGTTTTTAAAGAGCATCTCTAAAACCAGGAAATACAGACTTTCTTACTTGTTACACATTTACTTACCCTTCTTTGCAAAGAGAAACTCTGTACAGGTTTAGACATAGACTATCTTGCACAAGCCAGTAAAGAAAACCATAGGTGACATCCAAAGTTAAACCAACCACCTACAAAAAAAAAAAAAAAGAAAAAAGAAAAAGTCCAAATGGGAATTTGAACACATCTTCACTTCTGAGGTAAAAACCCTCAGACATAACTGTTGTCTAAACAGTGTCACGAGTAGCTCTTTCTTGGCAAAAATAACATACTACCATGAATGTTTATTCTAACATAAAAAAGAGGTAACACTAGAAAATAATCAGATCCTTGGTGGACACTTATTTAAATCAGCTGATGATTTTCTAGACAGCATTTATAAGCACCTGTCACAGTGTTCACCTGTGGACTATGAGAGTACCTCAGGTAGTAATTGTTTATCAAGTGATTAGTGGAACTACCTATAAAAATTTCCAGAACACCTCTGGTACTTCAACATTTTTTGTCTGAAATACGTGATTGATATTCAGTCTGAAAATCAGAATCACCTTGCGAAAGAAGTATTTAAGATATTTTGTCATTGTTTTCTAGCTTTGATTTTATGCATACAATATTTAATGTGTTGCATTGTTTATGGAAAATATATGCAAAATGTTTATTGATATATTTGGTTAAACAGAAAATGCAAGTATTTACATTTTGGTAAATCATTTATTATTAAATAAAGAGTTGGGAGGGAAATAAAACAGACTTCCTGTTCACTCTTTCAATATTTCACCCTCTTTTAAGTTAGGTGCAAGGGTGTTTTGTTTATTTTTAATAGGATCTAAAATTCAAATAGAGCTTTCTTGCTTTTGCAGTAAACAACATGTTCAATAGCATATGCAAAAATAATAGAAATCAGACATCTAATAATCTGTTTTGTGAATAACAAAGAATTGGCTTCTACAAATTAGTCTGTTAAATGTTATCAAGTTCAGTCTATGTCATGTCATTAGCACAGTTTACAAGTTGTTAGGGGCCTCTCTGGATATTTTTTCCAGCAGCTCTCAAACTTCTCATCCAAACACTAATTCTTTTATAAGCTTAAATTTCCATTATGGATGTAAGTGGAGCAGCCTTTCTTTTTTTTAACTCTTCATTAATAAACTGCGGAAGATGATGACAGGAAAGCAAATGCTGTATCACTTAGTTGTCTGTTGGTCCTTATGTAATCACATTCTTGACATATTTCTGTTGACACTGTATGCCAGAAAATCAAGGTTTGAATGATTGCTCCTGTAGGTTTTCTAGTTAAAAATATCTCACAATATGTATGTGTCTGAGTGCATGTTTAGTCAACCATGTTATATTTTATCCCATTTACCTGTTCTCCCTCCGTCTTCAACACCAAACTATATCTTCCTGAATCTACCTCAGTTTTTTTCGATGTTTGAGTCTTCTTTCCTTGTCCCGCTTCTTTTCTGCAACGACTACATTTTGCCATATATGGCACCTTTCTCCTGATCCCTCTATTCCCATTAATAAAAGGCAAAAAAAATATTTGTACTATCCATCCACAGGAGTTAGATAGTAATTTAACACCTCCCTCTGTTAATGCGTCAAAAATAGACAAACTTCTTCCTTTTCATGACAGGTATTAGTCTCTTGACAGGATATATAGTTGTGATCATGCAGTGTAGCTCAACATCATAAGATGCAATATAAATTTAAGTACCTGAAATACCCCTTGCCTAGAAATACTAAGAGACCACACCTAGAGGGTCCTGGTCCCTCCTGCATATAACGCACTTTGCTGCTCCCCTATAAAGTACTTTTGTTCCAGGCATATTGTACAGTGTAAACAACTTACTAAGTGCTTTGGAAATTCTAGGCTAGATCCTAAACTGGAATAAATCAGAGTAGCTCTGCCAAAATCCATCAAGCTATGCCAGTACACACCAGCTAAGCTAAACAACTGATTGGAAAATAAAATAATTGTCATAAAAGGATTGAATTCCTGCCAAAGACATTAGACTTTCAGAGCTCTGCCTTCATATTTATTTAGGAAACTTGTTGTCTCCATAGTAGTCTCTTCTATTCCTATCACTCACACTTCAAGCAAAAAGGAGATACAGCTATACACTTCTGAAGATCCTGTACTGACCAGCTGAATAGCCATTCTTTATTAGAAAAACAGCTAGTAAATACCAGTAAGAACCAGTTATGTAGAAAGCATACTCTACCTGTTGGATAACAGTGATTAACTGTTATATTTGTGTTTTAATAATGAGGTAAGAAGTATTCTTTTCAGGATAAAGGACTCCATTGTGCAAGGAAGATACATATTAGCACTTGTGCACACATGTATTTGCATCTTTAATGAGACAATAATGACCAGCTCGATAATTCCACCATTAAAGAATGTTGTACTGTTCTTCTTTTTTTTTTTTCTGATGGGTTTATTTTGGGTTTGATTTTAATAAACAAACACCTGTCAGCTATAAATGGTCACTTCTCAATCTAGACATTTTTATTTGGCTTTTTTCCTGTATACATCACAGCAGGAGGCTGAGTTCAGGAAGTCAGTGCATAGATTAGGGGCAGCAGAGAAGCAGGAAAGGAGATATTTGTTTGTAGGAGGTGTGAATAAGTGGATGGTTGAAGGCTGGTATCACTGAAACAGAGAAAGGTGCAGAAAAAAAAAATGACAGGAGCAGACAAGCAGTCTTATTGCTGCCAAGGTTCTTGAAAACAAGGACAAGAAATCTGAGGTTAGCGTGAGGCTATTCAGAGACACAGGTAATGAATCAAAAGAGAAGGACAAGGAAGGTGACATTTGCCGCTTAGAGTAAACTGCAAATTGTCAGTCCTTTGCAACACAGAAGATGTGTGATAAGTGTAAGTATGCTGTTGAGCTTGGACAGTGTATATCTTCCTTGAAGACAGTCCACATCAGCCAGCTTCCACAGAGAGGTGTGAGGCTAGTACTGGAAGGTACAGTGACCCTTTGCAGCACAGACATTTCTCTGTACATGTAACAGAAGTTTTTCAGTCCTCTGTATTTAGGTTTACAAGTATAGCAGGTCCCACACCAGAACTGTCTTTCCCCCTCCTTCCCAAACTCTCATGAATATAACAGAGATCTGCTGGCCTTTCCAAATATTAAATGCCTTTTAGAGAATAAACCAGGCCTGGCTATTTTTATAATCAGAGAAATACCAACCTCTTTTCCTTTAGGAAAGAAGATTGAAATGTTCTGGGGAATGATACAAAGCTAAGCAAGAGCCATAGATCTCTAAAGTTTAGGAAAGGTCTTTAACAGAAAGGTAAAATGGGAGCACAAATTGTATGAGTGATGGAATAAAAAGAAAGGCTTCTTTAGCAATAGCTGTGTTTTAAAGAAAGTTGTTGCAGCAAATAATATATGATTTGACCTCTTCTGTGGCAGTCAACCTGTTCTTCAGTCCAGCTCTTGGACAGAGAGTAAAACCCGACATAGGCTGTGGTTTGAGCGGAGGAACATTTAGCTTTTGTTTGAGAGAGACTCCACAGAGAGAAGCAGTTCAATAGATGGGAGGGTCCCTCAGCCTGACCTGCTCAGGGCTCAGACTGGAAAAGGTTCAAAGGTTCAGTGTGTCTGCAGTTCCTATCACACTGACTCCCAGAACACTCCAGTTCCTGTTATTGTAGAAAGGGGCCCTCTTGCCAGGGAACTGGGCCATCCATGACTTTTCTTCTAGCTACACAAGGAGAGGAGGGAGGAAGAAAGGAAGGATGGGAAGGAAAGGAAGAAAAGGAAGGAAATGAAGGAAAAGCAGGAAGGGAAAGGAAGGAAAGGCAGGTTACATATGCAGATGCTGAGGCCCTGTCAGACCTTTTCATGAGGCGAATATTTGGTCTCAGAGTTCCTTCGTGCATAAGCAACACTAAATCTCACTTAGCAAGAATGCGGTCAGGTCCCCAGCATGTCAAATCCTACATGGTGGCAGAAGTAGGCTGTGTTTGGGGAAGGCAACAATCATCTGTGAGGAGCCAGCAGTGAATCAAGGTCTCAAGAGACTTGATAGGATATCAGGGAAGAGTGAATAGAGACGAAAGGCATGGGAGAGATCAGCAGAGATGCAGAGGCTGTCTTTGAGGACCTTAGGGCACATGAAAAAGCCTCCAGGTAGGGAAGCAGAGTTAATGGACTCCCACATATTGCAAGGGCTTTGATGAGCTATAGGTGGGAATTACATCTCTATTTCCCCTCTACCTGCCTACCCCTGCATGGGACCCATTATTCACCCTAATACAGCTAAAACCCTTTTTTCTCCCCTATACCATTCACTATCTTTACTCTCTTTTGTAAGAAGCCACCTTCCCTTCTCCCTGAGGAGCTGCTCTGCTCTGCAGCAGTCTCTTCTCAGCCTTCTGGAGCTTCCAGTAGCCTGGAGCAAAGAAAGAAGGACCAATCTGGGGCCAGGCCTGCATCTGACTCAGGAAAGGGAGAAAGAAAGATGGGGCAGGGGTAAGTTGGGGGTGGAGAGGCTCAAAAATCATAACGAGAAACTTTTTTGCTGCGAGGGTGATGGAGCACTGGAACAGGCTGTCCAGAGAGGTTGTGCATTCCTGTGCAACTTGATCTAGGCAAACCTGCTTTAGCAGAGACATTGGACTAGGTGATCTACAGACATCACTTCCAAACCTTACCATTCCGTGATTCTGTGATTTTATTGCAAGGGTCTAGCTTTAGAATTACAGGGCAAAGTTTTGATGCAGCTATTACATGATTTAATTCTTACCTTGTTCTCAAAATGATATAACAAATATTGCAAGAAGGGCATGTTATTCTTCTGGCCATAACACATCAATTTGGACAACCATGAACACTGACTACATTCAATAAATCCACTCATTAAAACATGCCCCCCTGAAAAAAAAAATAAATCAGTCACCTGTTTACCAGAAAACTGTAGCTGCTCTTGTAATACGAGGTACTCCTCTCCATTCAGTCTTGTGCTCTCCACTGAATACATTGTGGCCCAGTACAAGTAGCCATTTACTGAATCCACTACTAGATCCTTCACTAGGAACACAACATGAGCCACAACATCCATGTGGCCTCCCAGCAGTGATTTTCTGTAGATCTAGGAACAAAGAAATTGCTTTTAGCATCACATCTAAATAATCAGCCATGATCAACTGAGTATACAGCAGTGATTATTCCACAGCTGTTTATCAGAAGTTTATGCAAACCCTCGTCTTTTAAAGCCTAAATCTTTTGTGTTCAAAGTATAATGATGAAGAATAACACCAAATTATTAGTTTAAAAGTAACAAAAGAAAAATCTGAAATATCTCTTCCCCTTGGCTTTTCCAGTTTTGGCAGCCTTCTGTCTGATAAGAGTTTCTCATCCTCTTCACATTCACTATTCACAAGTGTAAAGGAGGGTGCAAGGCAGTGTGAAATCTGGCCTCCTAGCTCCAGTTTTTAAAACAGCTTCTGACTACACTTACAAGAAATGAAAGGCATAATTTGACAGCACTGCATAAATTAGCACTGCAATTTTAAAGTCAGATACCTTTTAAATAATTCACATGTCAGTGTTCCTGATATGAGAGTGTACAGAGTGCAACTGTAACTATTTTTTTTATCTGCAGTGATCTGCAAAATATCACAGGAGAGAGGCCAATTTTTTAAATCTCTGTGTAAACAAATTGTATCAAATTTGATTAAAATAAAGTCCATCTACTTCTTGGCTGTGATCAAGTTGGCAGCCTCCATTTTCACTATCTTCACTTATTTTTACGATGTTCAATCCAACAAAACTGTTGCTTGCATGTTTGATTTTCCTGTGTTGCACCTGGAATTCAGGATCCTGCATTAGTGAATATTAGTGAACATTTTACCTCAAACTTCTGTATAACTCTGGAAAATGACACAAGAAAGGCCTCTTTGTTCCACACTACAATAGCAAACGTCCAAATGCATCTTAGGTTGCAAGTAGTAAGGAGTATCTTCCCAAATACTGTTTCACAATCTTTCTTGTTGACTTCAGGTTTTTTTGTTCCTTTTAAAAAGTGTAACTATACCTACCGTATTTGCTTTTCCAGCCCAGTACAAGCATTGACCCAACCAATCAAAAGCCAACATCCTTGCATTTCTGACATCAGATACAAAAGTATTCTCAGTGGTACCCTCTCTTTTGTTCATTGGCCAGGTCTGAACTTCCCCCATGGAATTAATCCAATAAAGAGTGTCATTATACCAGTCAAGGTCTTGAAGAAAAAAAAGGAAGATATTAAGCATTTCACAAACAGGTAAATAAAACCCCATATTTGTTTAAAGAATAAAAAGTAGCCAGACACTTCAGTTTTTAAAAAATCAGTACAAATTAATAGTTAGGCTCAGTTACCATGAAGATAAAATACTTCCTTAAGGGAATACAATGTACATGGTTAATGTATATATAGCCCTGATGGTTATAAATACATGACATATATTGGGATGCTGGGGGCAGAACCATTTAGTTCAGAGACTTTATATTAGCTCTGCTATAACTGTGGTCCTGTCAGTAGGGTTTTACTAAGGATTAATTTGATCCATAAAGTAGAAGAGAATGGACACAAAGGCCTGGCTTGGTGAAGTAGCTTCACTGCACTGAGTTCAAGTCTAGACTTTGCAATGAAAGCTCTTGTCTTTCAATTCTGTTAATGAAATTTATGGAGAGCTAATAAATGCTAACGAGTCTGTAGCAGCAGTGCACAGTTTGTTTAGTATTTACCTGAAATATTTCTTATATGAGGACAGAGGTGTTCTCCTGGCCCGTATCCATCCAACCGCTGCTTCCAGAGCCCTTCAGCCCCCACTGCCAACAGATATGGTTCTTCTTCAGCTGATAAAGAAAGAAAACTGAAGTTGTGCACAGCAACAGGCAATTTATGTATAATATTTATATTTCAATAGCAGGGGTTTGTGTTTCTGGAAAGTTACAGAAACAGAGTGAAAACTGCCCTTGCCCTAAGGAAAGATGGACAAAGAAGAAAGGCATGAAAATACCAGAGATTCAGAGCAGGTTTAGATCCATAACAATAAAGCAGTTTGGAATCCCACTAGACGTTTAAAAATGCTGTGGGTTTGGACCTGGCCTTTCTGAAGTCAGGCAGGTCACCCCTAATCTCAAGTGCCAGTCCAGTGCCTTAATTTGAAAGATATTTTCCCTTCAGACATAGGTTATTATGGGTGAACGAGGTTTCAAAAAAATTCCAAAGATCTATAAATCTTAGACATGGTGCGTATATCAATTTCCTCCATTATCTATGCTCAGATGAAGGATTTTCAGCTTTTGGTGAGCCTGCACTTTCCCATAAACTGGCATTAGCTCCCAAGGCACTGCTCGAACCACTTCATTATAGAAAGTACTTTACAGAGCACAGGAAAGGAATAACACCTCTTATACCTGTTCATTTGATAGCGTATCAAGTAATGTGCTTGAAATTGTATTTGCATAAGAAAAATGTATACAAGTAGTAACAATAAATACATAATATATAATACCATTATCGTAGTTTGATAATCTTACTACTTTAACTAAAAGCAAATTTACTTATCCTGTATTCTTTAATGTTTCTAAGACAATCTTTTCTGTGCCTTTCATTTTGCAGTTTTTACCCAAGGCCTGGGCCTTACCAGGTGGCAAGTTGTATGCATAACTCTGTCTTAATTTCTCCTGGATGACATAGCAATTCTCACCTTCTTCTAAAGTTGTGCCTCTAAATGACTCTGACCATGGCCCTTCACCAGCAGGGGACACAGCTCTGACTGACACTTCATATACTGTGAAACTGGTCAGCTCCTTTACTGTAAACCTAGTGTCACTAATGTTTGAAACAACCCATTCCTTCTCAGATGGATGCTGAGATGACACTTTCACATCATAGGTCCAGTTCTGCCAAGCAGATAGACCTGTGAGATGCAAACAACCATGTTATTATTACAGAGTAGATGATTGTAACAGATGACACATACTCTTTGAGAAAACTGTACGTTGGAGACCCATTTCAAAAAATGCCACTATCAGGGGAATTAGGAAAGGGATAAATTAAAAATTTACACTCTCCAGCTGTGGGACCCACCAAGAGTAGTCATTCAGTCCCCCATGAGGAATGAAGTTGGAAGAACCAAAATTTTTCACAGCCGAGTAATTTTCTGCTATTCAAAGACACATGCACAGGGGATAGAGACCATAGAACAGTGATTGATCAAAAGTCATTACATTTTTGGCATGCATTTACTCTGTGATATCAGCAACCAACATTACTGCTACTCCATACCGGACTTAGGGAGCCTTGCTTAAAATCTGTTGCAGATGACAAATGCCTTACCGATATAAGCATATATTAATTTAGCCAGACAATTTAGCTATTTTACTGGCAAATCTTGGGTTAAATTTTTCAAACTGAGGTAATTCCACATCTTCCAGCAGGATCATCTATTGAAGCCACCAAAGCCCAGCATCAGGAAAAGGAAAACCAGGAAGTTATTCCTTTAGAAAGAAAAGGAGTGAGCTTTCAGGAAGACATAACTGAACTCACTGGTTCCAATAGTGTGTTCAGGTGGTCTCCAGCTGATCACAGCTTGGTCCGATCCAAATAGCACCGTGACAAGCCGAGGAGGTGTTGGTAAAGGAAAAGGCTGGGTTGATGTCCCATAGAAAGCCAGGTTGCCAAAGCCGAAGTACTCTGGATACACCAGATTGCAATCCACAACATACTCATTGAAGCTAGAACTCCCCTCTGTAGAGACCTCCTCATGGAAAACTGCCCTTCCGTCTGTGACTGTAAATGTGTTATCCTCATAAACAAAGCTCTCCATGCCATTAAGTGGCACATGTGATCGCAGTGTGTGAAATTCTGAACCGTCAAGAAAACCTGACACAAAGGCCTGTTCTGTTTTGTTGAAGAAAATAAGTCTCTTAGATTGGAAGTTGATCACGAAGTCTCTTAGAGTACTGGATTTCACTACTGGTGAAGCTGTGGAGTCAGTTCCAGGAAAGAGTGGAAGGTTTGCTCTGTATATTCCATCCTCCAGGAGACAGAAAATATAGCTGGCCATGAAGCAAAATAAACCCAAATAACTACAGTGCAAGAACTCCATAGATGAGTCACAAATATTATAACAGCTCAGAGTTGAGCTTTTTTTTACACAGAAAATAGGAAAATGCTTTTGGTGCTATTAATATACATCCTGGGAGAATTAAGCACATCACTTTTTACCTTCTGGGGATTTGGGTAGAAGACTGTTGGAGAATACTCTTCCAGAATACCTCAACTGTTAAGCATGGACATATAAAATGCATACAGTTTCATATTCACAAAAGCACTCTATGTCTGAAAAACAAATTTCTGCATTGGAAACACTTTATCTCCTCTGCTAACACCCTAGGGAAAAAAATGCAGAAAACAACACTGCATGGTGTCGCTCTTGTTCCAATTGTTTTGTAGTTCGTTATTTGTTGCCAATTGTACTTTTGTTTTGGTAAGGCAAGAGTTTGAAACAGGAACCTAGATGACTAATGAAGTGAAGAAAATTAGAAAAGAGCTTTATAGCACCTTTGACACCAAATGCTCAAAGAAGGACACTTACCCATTATATGGATCAGCTATGACCTTCCTAGGGGATGTCACATGAAGAGGAGTGATGTCTTCAGCTGCTGTGCAGTTCTCTAAATGGCAGACATGTATCTGGGGAATGAGAAGAAAAAGTGGTGATGGATTCTTAGGATGTTTGCTAAAGAGTAAACAAACTGACCCAAAATTCCTTGAAGGGAACTAGACAATGAAACCACTCTCTCACAATCCTAGGTCCTGAGTTGTCAGTCACCTAAGCATAATGCTGGTACCTAAGTACAAATGCACCCATGACTGCTTACCTTGAAAGAGATGTCTGTCAGCTATTCTTCTCTTGACTTCCTACCTCCAAGCTGGAGGGAAGAACCCAGTTTGGGGGGCAAAGGTAACCTGTACTTTGGCAGGGAAGGGAAAAGAGGGAACGAACTGCTTTTCTGGCCCTGGGAGAAATACCTTGAGACTTGTCTTATCTGAAATGGATTCAGAAATCCCTTCCATCAGTCTGTTCATCTACAGCTCATTTGTATCTTTTTATCACTACTGCTTTTCCTGCTCCCTGTTCCCCACAGAGCAAGTGAAAAATCAGACATGGCCAGAGGATTTCAAAAATAATAATGATTTTTTAAAATCCTCCACTAGGCATTTAGTGCAACTTTCTAGTCCTCCATGCACTAGAGGACTACAAAGGTACATGCAAATCTGACCATTGGGGTAATTGATGTTTTATGAGTTGGGAATCAAGTGCAGGATTGCCATCTACATTTTTATTTCAAGTTGGAACAGTGTAATCTGAGCTGTCATCACTGGTATGAAACACTTTCCCTCTTCAACACCTTTTGCCAATTATGAAGGGCATTATAACAATGACTAGTTGTCTGACCACCTTCCTGAGGCATAATAGGAACTGAACAGGCTAGATGGAGAACCAAGGTACAGAAACAAATTTGCTTATATTGGGTACGAGGTGGGTGTCAAGTTACTCTCAAAAACAAATCAGTTATAACCAAAGCTTTTTATGTCCTAAGGAGAAGAATAAGACTAAGATCTAGAGTTCCATATA
This sequence comes from Coracias cyanogaster, assembly GCA_033124195.1. Taxonomy (NCBI): domain Eukaryota; kingdom Metazoa; phylum Chordata; class Aves; order Coraciiformes; family Coraciidae; genus Coracias; species Coracias cyanogaster. Next base: position 92,340 of record JAVSBS010000406.1, read on the forward strand.
GCTTGCTTGCTTTAAATATGGCATTATAGTCAAGCCTTTCTTCTTTTTTAAAACTCTGAAATACATGAATTTTATTAAAGAAAAAATCTATTACTATAATTATGGTTTGTGCATGGATATCTATATATAAATCAGATGTTCTCATCTAAAATAAATCACAGTAATGGTTCAAATGTAATAAGAAATTAAAAAAGCACTAGAGCACTACCTTTTCATTCATGACAAAGTAAATCCTCTGGTAAAGCCAGTCTACTGAGATGGATGTAATATTCCCCCAGCCAGTATAAAAGAGCATTAGGTCAGATACATCAGACATATTTGCAGCTCCTTTCACCCAGATGGAATTCCCCTCAGAAAAATAGACAACTTGCTGATAAACATTCACAGAAATTCCTAAAAATTAAAAGATATGTACAGATAGATAACATAAAAAATAAGTTTCAATTTTTCAGATAATTTTTCTACTTGCCTTAAAAAGAAATATTTTTTAATCTGCAACCCAGCATCACTGGAGAAAAGTTAACTGCTTTTTCTTCTTCACTTCCAGGCTTCTTTCAGATAATAAGGAAACTTTCCCATTGCTATGTAAGTGACATTATTATAGACAATTGCCCTTCAGAAATGTAATCAGACAAAAAGAAGGTATGTAACATGCAAACCAACAGACACTAATTGCCACACTCCAGGACGAACAGATGCAACTGGCATCTCCTTACAAAGCACCATTCACTCTAGAATTCAAGCTAGACATTATCTGTGCCACCTCTATACCATCAAAGGGTATTTAGTCAGGGGCAACATTCATTCTCTGGTGTCTTTGTGGCTCTGTGAACTTCAGCAGATAAACTCAGATTTGCACACTGTCTCCCAGGGAACAAATAGAGCACCAGTGTAGATAAGAAACATTGGAGTCCCGAGTAATTTGAGATAACGTGGTTGTCTGGTGACTTAGGCTACTAAATGCCTTGTTACAGAGCTCTGTGCCCCAGACTAGCTACCACACTAGCATACTCTTCAGTCAGTATCTTTTGAAACTTCGTGTTATTTAATTAAGTTTGAACCACCTCACTTCTCCATATTCATGTCGAGACAATACAGTCACTAATCATAGGGAAACATCTGCTTTGGTTTCATCTTACCTCCATTTAGGTATCTATTATGTAAAGGTCCAGCACTGAAGTAGCTGCCTACATTCAGTGAAGAAAAGGTTGCACTGAGGAGAACAATTCATCGCTTTCTGGTGCCTGTCATTTCAAATAGGTCAAATCATGTCCTGAAAGTGCCTGTTTCTCCCCATTTACTATAAAGAGAGGCTAGACAGTAGTCTTGGCCTAGGTGAGATGCATTCTGCCCTTGGTGAACACAGAGGTCTAAGCTGTACTTGAGAGAAAAGGAGAGAGACAGATCTGATTTTACCTGTAATGTTGTGGTCTATAATACCATCTTGCAAGCACTGGGCAGCTTCAAGGAATTGCTCTGTGTATCTCTTCCTTAAAGACCGGCTTCTAGATAGGAAAAGCCATCTTGCTTTTTCCTTCACTAACAGAGAAATTCAGAATTAAGATTGATAACTGCAGCACAGAGAAGAATGTTGTTAACTCAGATACGTGGTTAATAGACATACATGTACACATACACACACATATGTACATGTACAAGTATATTATTGCACTAGCAATGACAAAATAAAACTTAAACTCTTTGAGTGTTGAAAGTGGAGGGAGTTATTCACCACTACCGTGCCTTCTGGCTCCTCACCCAGGGTGAGGATGCACCATAATTTCACACCATTATTTCCAGCAACATCAGTGAGTCCCTAGTGAGGGAAAATAAACTGGAGCAAATGAAGCTCTACAGACTCCTGAGGAAATGAAGGCACTAAGACATTCATGTGACTCTGAGATCCAGCGGAAATGGGATATTTAACCCCCTGGGCCTCTTTGAAAAGCCCAGTCAAACTAGAATATGATGAGCAAGGGAAGTATGTTTATTTCACGTATTTCATCATGCCAAAAGTGATTTTTTTCAAGGAAGAAGTAGTTTTCACAGCTAAAAGTGATTTGCTTCAAAGCTGATAAATTTAAGTTTGTGTTTTATTTTTCATTAATAAAGTCACAGATTTTAAAGTCAACAAGGAAAGCTCTGGTCACATAAACTGACTTTGTGCTTGTACAAGCTCAAGTAATTTGTACGAAAGCCACTGCAACAAATCCATACATTCTGTCTAGGCTGTGCATAGCTCTGGGAAAGATAGGTAGTCTTGCTTCTGAATCTCAGATCCATTAAAATCTAGCACATCCTTTGCTAAATTGATTCACAAGGTAGTTGCCCTCATCTTAAAAAGTGGTGCATTATTCTGAGTCTGAATTTGGCTCATTTCATCTCCAAACAATTCTTCTGGGTTTTTTTTTTCCCCTCTGGTTTAAATAGCTGTCTGCTATCAGCTATCATTTCCCATATGGGTATCACACGACTGTGATCGAGTGCTGTCTTAATTTATTCCCAGATGAACACACCATGAGTCATTTCTGTAATAATGTCTCCAGAGCAGATTAGAAGCAGCCACTATCACTTCCTTATCTCTTTCCCAGTGACACTTCTTGCAATCTAGCCCAGAGATCAGATTCTTTCCCTGACTCTTCTCAGGGCTCAGATCTACACAGCTCGGTACCTGATGCAGTAACCCCATTTCTGAACATGATGCACAAGGAAAGGTGGCTCCTATTCACAGAGATCAAGTGCCTGCCTGTGCAATTCAGGGGGAATCAACTGAAGTTTTATGTGGTGGGAGGTGGGATGTTTCCCCACCCCCAGAAAGTGCTTTTTGGGGGGCTAGAGTTGCTTGTTTGTTTTCTACCTCAAATTAACTGGTTGGTAATTGGCTTGATTTAATGAACACAGACAGATGTACCAGTCTGGACATTTCAGAAATGGCACAAAAGTTGATGGCATATCTCTGTGGAATCTCCAGATAAGGACATAACAGTGTGTCTGAGCTATTACAAAAAAAAAAAACCAAAAAACAACCCAAACAAAAAAACTAACAAGTCATATTTTTAAAAGCACTAGAGAAACTGTAAGTTCAATTTCTCTAATCAATAGCAGAAGATCGGCTATTCAGGAACAGACCTGAAATGTTTGCTAAGGTTAAAGAGTTTCCAGGGGTTTGGCAACTGGATTTCTTCAAGAGGAAGAGAACAACTTTTGTTTTCTTTTCTAAAGATATATTTTGGCAGCATTGATTTCATTCTCACTTTTGCTCTATCTCAACATATACCTTTCTCTGACAATATTTCTGCAATTCTTTGAGTCATACCTATAGTGTCTTATTATTTTCATTATTAATTAGTTAATACAGTAAAATAAATACAGCCATGAAAGAGCAACAAAAACTGATATTATTTCACATATTTGGCATGAGATAACCAAGAACCTTTTAACAAAAGGGTTTCATGTTATGTATTTCATATTATTAGAAGAAACACATTTACTTGTCAGCTGTTAAAATCATCTAGAAAATAGAAGCATGTCCTCTCAGTTGCTGACTCAATGTGAGATGTTTTTCATCTGTAATACAACTGAGGCCAAATTTGTTTGGGCCTATGAACGTCTCAGGTTACTATCATGCTGTTGGCCTAATATTGTCTGCAGCTAAAGGACAGGACTCTCTTTGATAGGCCATTGACTCCTCAGCATACCAATCCTTGTCATGCACTGTTTACAGTCTAAATATTATTCTCTTCTGCCAGGTACATGGCAGGGAAAGTGACTTTGTCTCCAGGAACAGACAGTGGTCAGGACTCTCCTACTCTTGTACCTTTGGAAGCTGGGGTTGTGATGTTGGCTTCAGCAGGGGGTCCAGCACCAACCTCATTAACTGCCACAATACTGAACCTATGGTAAGCCAAAGAGACAGGTTTTGGTTTTCAGGTTACACTTGGAAGATTGCCTGATAAACATTTTATCAAGTACAGCAGCTGCTACAGAAGTGCTTGACTTTCAGAAAACACTCATTTAAATATAATGCTCTGGGAAAATTATAATACAAATAAAAACAACCAGAATCTGAATTCTACAAAGATGGGACAACAGGATCTTCTAAATTAAAACACAAAATAGGCTTTCAGACTCAGAAGAGCAACTCAGTTTCCTTTCAAGTTAAGACCTGGATTTACTAATGCAAGCAGAATGCAGGACATTGTGTTGAATAAAAATGAAGAAATTTTTCCAGATGCTTAAAGGACTAGAGAGGACTGCTCTATCATTCCCTGAATATATTGAAAACATGCCACACAAGCTTAAAAACATTAAAAACATCAGCTGAGAAAATGAAGCCTGCTGGCCCTATATCAAATTGCTTTTGCTTACTCCCCATCTGACTTCCACATACACAGCCAACTTATCTGGAATAACTCATTATCTCAAGGAAGGTACCTTTGCTATTTGCAAGAGCACAAGTAAATTGTGCAATTATACTGAAGTCGTATTTAAGCATATCCTGTACTATCTGGGCAAGAAGTGCTGCAGCACGCTTGGCCATATTGGTTATCTTTTATTTTCATACCTGTAAGTGTTGTTTGGAAAGGTGGAGTAGAACTGAAAGCTGTGCTGTCTTGAGGCTCTCAACAGTTTGTGATTCTCACTGGTAAGGAGCAAGTTATATCCAACTATCAGTCCATTTGGAAAAAGTGGTGGAGACCAACTAACTTCAACAGTGTTTGGACTTGAACTCTGAATATCTTTAATGACAGGAGCTGTTGCAGGAGCTGCAAGAGACAGAAATAACTGACTCTGGGTTGGTATTTAAGACATCACTAGGTTTTATTTCTTTGGATACTTGCTTAGCTTTCCTACCGGTTAATTCATTTGTACTAACAAATATTATTAGGGACAATGCAAAATTTCAGCAACAGTTAGCTTTTTTAGTGTCCAGGAAAATGTGTGGGTATTTCAGTCAAAAAGTTAACTTGCATAATTATGCACAAAAGTACCCAATGTGCCCTCACAATTTTGACCATGTTCTTTTCAGTGTACATTTTAAAAACTAAAAGCAGGAAGCAGCCCTAATCTTCTAGTTCAAACAAAAAGAGCCTGTCGTATATTATTTTGGTCTTCTAAGGTATCCAGCAGACAATATATACATCATTTTTAAAATTAAGCATCAATATTTTCTTTGAAAGAAACAACAAGGAAACCTCTATGTTTCTGATACGGTCTTGAAGGATGCAATTAATAGTGCAATTCATTACCTCCAAAAGCATGTGTCCGGTAACAGGGACTAGATGGAGAATGGAGCTGCAGCTGAGATGTAATGATCCAAACTACTCGAAACACATATTCTGTGAAGGCCTGAAGGTCTCTGACGGTATATGAAGTTTCAGATATTACCTAGATTAACGCACAAACACAATCATTTGTTTTTCTTCCTCCATCTGCAGCTGCCACATAGAGAGTTATCAGGGCAAATGAGGCCTCCTGTAACAACATACATGTTTCAGGATACAAAAGTGCATCATCCTAAACTTAAATAAGAGGACATTCTGGTAGTTATTTTCAGCATAGACTTTGATTTTCCATCCTTTCAGAATTTCTTCTCTTTTCTTCAGAACATGCTATCAAATCTAAACAATGAGTTGATGGAAGGATGGATGCAATATAATAGTAAATTTAAAGAATAAGGTAAAAAATCTAAAATAACATATTACAGAGAATGTATTTTAAGCTGTTTACACATACACTACAGGTTTAAGATCCAAAGACTCCTAGTTACTGTAAAATATTTACAGTCTGAAGTAACTGATCCCCATTATTTCACCGGTTATTAATTTAGAAGAACTTCCTGGTTAACAAATTATCTTTACCTTTGATTTGTGGCACCCACCAACTTGCCTTGCTCTGTAAATTTGTCCAGTAGAGATGAAGGCAAGATAACAAGTGTATAGTTGACGCAAAAGAACATGATATGAGAATAACTGTACTGAGTAAGAGCAAAGGTCTATCTAGCCAAGTATTGTGTCTTTGACAAGAATAAAAAAAATTTCTCTAGGGAAAAAAATAAGAAAGACTACAGTGATATTTCTCCCAAATACTCTCAGTCTTGGCGTTGTATAAACATGGCAATGTTTGCATTTGGTAGAACTCAACTTTTTTTCCCATTAATTTGTCCAGTCACTTTTCAAACCCCATTAAGTAATTTTAATATTTAAGAGTTTAAATTTAGTAATTTAAAATCTGTACATTCTAGGAAGCAGCCAAACATTTTAACTACACATTCTACTACAAAATACTTTCATTTTCAAGTTTTCAACATGCTACCTGCTAATTTCCATCAAGGTCCCTGGTTCCTGTGTTGGAGGAAAAGGGGAATAATTGTCCACTTCTCAGCTTCTCCATGCTACTCATGATTTTGCAAACCTCTTTCACGTGCCTAACATTATCCAGTATTTTTCAAAAATAAAATAAAGAGGAGAGAAGAACTTGTTTCCTTGCAAAGTAAAAGGAAGTGTCCTTCTTTACCTCTGTGTACCTCCAGTCTCCAGGGAGCTGACTGAACTTCCACTGAATAATATATTTCACCCCAGAGATGTTGGCTGGCTTCCACCCTAATGTGACACTGTGGCTTCCAATGGTAGATGCAAATGGTGCTCCAGGCTTGCTCAAATAGTCTGAGAGGAAAATACAACAGTAAGAAAAAACCTTTCATGGCAATCTCTAGTTCTTAAGGGTAAAATCCTATTACCCCACATATCTGAAAACTATGAAGCTAATAAAAATACACAGAAAAATATATTGAAAATGTTGCTGAATAAATCACATGACATTTTAAAGACAATTTAATAAGTAAGCCTGAACTGGGCCAAGCTCAATGTGAGCAAATGTGACTGCAACTCTGCACTTGTGTAAATGCACTTTTAGTTACAAGTACTTAGTAACCTTTTGCTGAATAGAAACCTAGAGAAGGTATGGGAGACTTCTGAAGGGGTTTTCAAAGAACCTTTTCACATAAGTTGCAGGAGATTTTGGTGAAGATTTCACAATAGCAAACATGTCAAGGATGGGTGCTTGACAAAGGATTATTTTAAACAGTGGAGACTGGATTCAAAAAGTCTCATGTCCATGAAAGGGAAGGAAAAAAAATATTACCATATGATAGAGTTAACTTCATTGAATTTGTTAAAACAAAAAAGAAGAGTGGTAATTTTCTGATGAATGAAAACATTCAAGATGTTCCTACTTTTTTTCAAAGAAATGCAGATAATAGAGTAAGACTATAATCTTAAAACTGAATCTATCAGACTGTGAATTAGACATAGGACTCTATCCAGACTTACTCTGTGCCTCAACTCCATATGCATCCTCTGCACAGGTACACCCAAACTTACAGGAAACTGTCTGTGTAAGGTACAGAACTCACTGGTTAGTTTTGTATAAAGGTAAACTTCCTCCTAGAATTATGCAAACATCTTTTACATACATACAAATCTTGTGGAAATTTTGAATACATAAAAACTCTGTGGAAATGCTTACACCCATTTTAAAAAATAGCAGTACCACAAACTCACTCGAAGGTCTTCCCAAGAGCCTTTCCATCAATTCACTGGGCGCTGAATTAGGGCTTTCCTCTTTGCACACTATTGCTTTGTGGAAAGAACAAATGTAGGGCTACATTGGAGTTGGAAATAGACTTTAGTGACTACCATGGAGTTAGGAAGTAATGTTTTTTAACTTCTTAATGATATGTTCCACATGTTGGATTTCATCCTTTCCTGCTTCATATATTTCCTATGAATGAGGCACATTCTTACACATGTACTTCTAGTGAATTTTCAAAATAATTTAAATCAGTAATTTTTAAAAGCAGCCTTGCCTAATTCACACTTCCTTGTTAGTAGTTACTCCTTTTGATACAGTTGTATAAACAAACTGCAAACACAACTACCACAGGGCAATGAGTTCTCCACAATCACATCCTGCATCCCAAGAACAGAAAATCCCTAAGATTTTTCAGTTTAAGTAAGGAACCTAGATATGCTGTTACCCTGCTTTATAGGTAGAGAACTTAAGGGGAGGTGGTAACATTTTCCAGGTGGATCTCAGTAGATTAAAAATTACGTGCAAGACTAAGTCTTCTGGAAAGCCAAAACTTTTGAGAAGAGAAAGTTTGAGTTTTCTAGACAGGCATTTCATTTGGACCCATTTTATCCTGCAAGTTCATTCAGCCTAGAAAATCTTGAAGTTTACTTCATACAGCAGCCACCTTTCAAGTGGTAATTAACCTTTAGATCATTCAGAAGCCGTTCATTATGTTGAGTGATTTTTTAATGTGCTCTTCCTATGATTCTAGGATAGACACTTACGGCACTCTACAGAAATTGATAAGCCGTGTTATTTCAGGCAACATAGTTGCAGCTGAGATGGATTTAAAAACTTACTTAGCAGAACATTCCTATACACATTATCTCATATCCAGGCGTTCAGTGCCAAGTGCAAGTACTTAAAAAGTTTTTTCTAATGTTTTCATATTCAAAGAAATAAAATAGTCCTGAGTGAATTATCACGACTCTAAGCAGGCAAAGATCTGAATATTAGTAGACATCAGTTATCAAGTGTACACTGGAGCTTTCATTTACAACCAAGATTTGTTTTGTTTGTAGGGAATAATGTCTTCAGATTGCATTCTGATCCGTAGTGCCTTCTGCTTAATTTAACACAGACCTTTCTGACCGTTTGGTTTCTGTCCTTTTTTCTTTCTTCTTCTGATCTTTGTCTGAACCATAAGACTAATTTGGGCTTGAGGTAAGAGGATTACTAAAGGTCCTAGCCTTGGAAATTTTGAGGGAAATTTGCTATCTGCTCTGCCTGAAAACAAGAAATCCTCACATACTCTACACTGATCAAAACTGCTCCTGTATGAGCCAGATTCTGCTGCCTTTTCTTGTCACTATTCCCACCAAATTCAGTGGCACTTCCCCATTCCTAGGTGAGAGGTAACAAGGAAGTTACTGGACCAGCCTCATTCTTATCACTGTAAACACCAGTCCATCTGCAGCACAGGCCAGGCACTCCCCATCTGAGATCTTTTTCTAAAGGGTAGCATGTTGCCCCTTAATAAATTGCATTTTACTTCATTTGGACTCTCTACCCAGTCAAGAGTGTGTTTTGCCTTCTTGCTCCTGCTCCTTGTTTCCACTTGTTGCCAATGTGATGTCATACCAGCCTTAATAAGCATTCTCTTTGGATCATTTTTTATGGCATTAATGAAAAACTGGATAGAACAAGACCCCAGTGAGCTCATAGAACATAGTTTAAATAGGTCTGGACTGTGTTCCATACTGGTGTGATTAGTCTACTTTCTTTAAAGTCATAGTCTCTGCTACACATCAGTTTTTTTAATGCAAACATGTCCTTAGCCACCATGCTGGAAAGAAAGGATTCAGGTACTTAACTCGTTGTTCAGCTCTAGGGAACACAAAACAATTAGACTTGGATTGATAAATTTATGTATCTACATTGTATTTCTCAGCACTGTGTGGACATAGTAATCACTAACATCATGATCATTTTGTATTGATCTGATAGCATTTAACTTACCTCACATGCTCTTGTGTATGTCTTGTTCTGTCAAGAAGCAAATTAGTAAAATGTGGGATTAACATAAATATAATCACAGAGTATTTCAAACAGATAATGTTGATTAATTTGAAGTTTCTTTCAGTGAAAGTATACTACAAAACCTTATCATTGGAAAATAATGAAAGAAGGAAAATCCACACTTGAAAAAACAGAAAATCAACATTAAAATGATACCAAGGATGAATGACCTTCAGGTGTTCAAGAGGTCCAGAAAAAATAACAGTTTAAAAAAATATCATGGCAGTTGTCCCAGACCAATGTTAATTCTCATCCATTGGGTTTAGTAAAAGCAAGAAATCAATTTAGTAAAGACCATATACTTCATTTATATCTGCACACAACTCTGAGACAGTAGAGCAAAATCCTGAAAAGCACTGGCTCTTTCACACTGCCCGAAAATCTGGGTGAGTGGTTGATCTTACTGGACTGTAAAATGTCCCTGCATTTTGACAAACACAATGAAAACTTTTTGTATTCCAGATCACTCCCAGAGCAAGTATTGTTAGCTTCTCAATATAGAATTTAAAAATATACTGAGAAAATATGGACACTACATCTTTCCATGGAAACTCTAATTAGGTTTTCCTAATTTCTGCCATTGGGTATGATACTTGATGGACTGGAGACAAGTGCTATAGAGCCAAGGCTAAGGCAATACTCACACATTTCAGCGGGCAATTGATTTGCACTGTTGCGTTCCAAAACTGACATCCCTGTGTGCACTGAAAAGACAGACGGTGGCTTTAAAAAGGACATTTCTAATGAGAAGGGATCCTCCAGCACTAACAGTGGGGATAATAGTTCAATTTCCACCTGCAGTAGAATATTCTGAATGACCAAGTCATTTAGCTTTTTTGTACCCCAGTCCCTTAGCAATAAAATAGGTATTTACAACACTTAAGTTTCTAACAAATATATTAAATATACCAAAGATTATAGGTACTCAGATGATAGAGTAGGGGAGTTATGTTCTATAGTGCCCTTCTCAATGTAAAACCAAATATAGGACAGAACTAAAAATCAACTCAGAGATTGGTTTGCACAAAGCAGTAGATGTTCAACTACCTGTCCAGCCCTGGTAAAGACTTTGACACCCTTGCATGTACTGAGAACACTAAAAGGATTGCAGAGCACCTGAGCAAATTGTGTCTGTCAGCTGGGGAGAGTGCTCAGCTTTACCTAGGTCTTGGGAAAGGGCTGATGCACAGCTCCAGGGGCAGAAGGAGCTCTGTCTAAGATAGTTCACGTTCAGTCTTGCTCTGGGAACGAGTCACAAAGCCAGCCATGATGTGTGTGCTCGGTGCTCCCCCTCTCCCAGCTTTATTTTACCGCTTGTTCTCTGTGGAGAAGTAAAAGATATGCAGCATGCAGCACAGCCAAGCATGGTAGAAGGCAGTTCAACACAAGCCCTCCACTTTGCAGCAGGCAAGGCATCTGTTTTAAAACCATGAGTTTTCAAAGATATAATAAATATTATGTTGAAGTTGATTTACATGCCAAACCCAGTTTTCGCTCTCATTTAGTACTTGCTGAGTTTTAATTCAGGACCCTTCATTTTAAGAGAAACATCTGAGACAAAATTGATACTTGAATAAAACATAACAGTGAACTCAATTTACACTCTTGAAAAAAGTACCTTTCAGAATATTATAAAAAATAAATTTCCAGTTTGCAGTATTTTTTCACTTTGTCTTTCTGTCTAATTTTTAGCCTTGTGTGTACAAAACAAAGCAGAAAAACAAAGCCAAATAAAATTAATCAAAACAAGTTAAATGCACTTTTTTTAAGATTATAAATCTGGATTACTTTTAATTACGTT
>JAVSBS010000406.1:106348-122620 GCA_033124195.1 Coracias cyanogaster
TTAGCATTATTAATAATTTCAGGAGCTGTTGGAATATAAGTATATAAAGAAAGTATTAAACAAAGCCCTATACAATCTAGTTAATGGGATTTCTTCCTTACTAGGTTCCACAAATTCAAATGTTACACATTCATTCTCAAACTCTGCTTTTACTCAGATACATTCTTTAAAATAATTTTGAAAAAGCTGATATGTAATAGGAAATTCTTACAGTTCTAACAACCATCTATGCTTCAAAAGATTAAGTACAGTTTTTCAAAACTTACCAGGTTACTTGTACATAAGTTTTCACAATTTTTTGACAAAGTACAGTATACTGCAGAAATCCATACACAGTAAAAAACTGCAAGTCTGTTTAGCGGGCGATCCCACAGGCAAGTGTTCCTCATAACTTAAACAATTTCATCTGTCAGTCTGATTCTTTCTTTGACTTGGCCATACGAACTCCTTTTAGTCTAGATGATGGAGATGTGACTGTGAAATTTCAGCATTTCAGTTCATTAAATATTTTTAAAATCCTGTTTAGACTCCATTCCCTCAACAACATTTCAGCTTCCTGAAGCACTTTTATTGAAATTGCACAACATCTATGTCAAAGTTTCTTATTAAACCACTGAAACAAAAGAGCTGGCCAATGACAGCCAGCGTATCTCCTTACATAAATATCATTAACGTAAAAGGGAAACTAAGTGCAATGCTTTTAATCAGGTGCTCCAAGCAATGCAGAAACAGGGAACAAGTGAGAGAAAACTGGCCTAATCTTCATTTCTACTATGATTGAGCTATTTCCAAATATTTTCAAGTGGATATAATGTTTGTAATGATTAATAACCTTATTAGAACACAACAGTTCACATCAGTCAGTATAAAAATGTTAATTAATTCTCCATTTTAATGTTTCCAAATGTTCCATTTCCACACCAAACCACCACTCAAAACAGACCCCTGCCTGCCTTCTAATGCAACATAGACACAAACTAACCAGAGCCAATCTGGCAGGGGGTCTCTATATAAGTGGGCACAATTGTACAAGTAAGTTTGTGCCCATATCATGGAAGACAATTAAAGCTGATCTGCTTTAAAGAGAGGTGAAAAGTCCTACATAAAGTTTGAAACTCACAGAAGAGAGGTCAGTGGGAATTCAAGCTTAAGATACATCCAGCTCCCAGTCTGTGGTACATCTCTGTTGTACTAGCAGAGCTATCCACAGACTCATTCTGTGGATTGCAATAGAAAATAAATCCAGTTTACATATATAACTGTATATATAAACAAATGCTGTGTCATTTTTGTGCATGTGTATTAGGTATTATAAATAAAATGTGTTATTTCTATAAATAACATAGCATTTTGATGGTCAGTTTAACACATTCTGTCATTGCTTCTTAAAGAGGGGACCCGCTTTTCCACCACATCTTCCCAAGCCCCACTCACTTGCCAAGCAAACACTCTGGCAGTCATGGGACAAACTGGGCTGACAATCTGGTTGACACTAACCCAGCAACAACAGCATTGGTTAGCATTAACCTGATACTGTTTTCTCTGATTCAGGCTGCAGCGCAGTCCCATGCTGCTGCTCTGCCCATTCATGGTAAGTCAAAAGAGCTAAAAGCACCGAGGCAAGAGGAAAGGATAAGCCGGGCCGGAGAGAGCCAGTGGGCACTGCCAAGCACACGGCTCAAAGGTGCTCAGAGGAAGGAAATGCCCTTTGGAGCAGGCTCCCTCCTTTTCTTCCACTTCTCCTGCAAAGCATTTGGGAGTTTCCTTGTGCATCATCTCAGCCTCCTCACCACTACTCAAGGTAATTCCTAGACAAGAGTAAGACTTGTCTACAGTGAGCTTAGCTTTCAGGTAAGGACTTTCAGTCCCACAGATGAGGGGGAGCTACTGCCCCATTGGCTTGTCACTTCTCCACTCCAGAAGGATGCTGACCCCTGCTACAACCCACCAACAAAGCTGCTCAAGAGGGAACTCCTTAGCTCCAGCCAAAATAAGCCAGTTTTGTCTGACCGCTTAAATAGTAGCTCTTTGCTAATCCAGCTCATCTTGACTGAAGAAGCTTAGTCAGAGCTCTTGTGAGGAACAAAAACTGAAGAGGAAACTGGTGACAGGCAGATGTAGGCTGCAATTTCCTCCTGAGGCAGAACTCTTTGTGCTTTGGATAGATCTTCAGGTGATTTAGGACCTTTCGGATTTGGTCTTTTGGGCTAGTAGGTCTATACCAGTAAATTAAATGTATGCACACCCATAGCAGGTGGCATGGGACAACCACTTGCACACTCACACTCCAAGAGAGGATACCCTGAAATACATATGGAAAATGGCTTCTGGCTTTTACTATATACCAAAATGTTCCTGGATGCAGCCCAGGTAAACAAAAAAGTTCAATATTTTTTAAAAAATTAATTGCACTTAATTATTCAACACTTTTTTTGTTTGGGTTTTTTTTTAGGAATTAACTGATTGTTAGGATGTCTTGGGTCTTGTTTGGGGATGCAGAGGAGCAATAGGAGAGGAGAAGGAGGGATCAAGTTAAGAATCTAGTAAGGAATGCAATCAAGGTGCATCTGAAAGCCGAAGAAGTCAGTAGTCATATAAAAATTTTGGCATTTGGCTCTTAGGGTAAGGAAATTTGGTTACTATCAAATACACGTAACTAAGCCTTTTATAACTGGAAAGGTCTGCTATTACTGATGCTAATAATTCTTGTAAGTGAGCATTTGCACACTCAAAAATGTGTAGTATGTGCCTACCTTGCACAAATGGGTTCTAACAATTACTGCAATATAGGTGTTTAATAAAATTATAATATTAAAGATATTATTCAAAGGAACAACTCGGTTTATGATGCAGAATTTTTTCTTAGACTTCCAACACTGTTTTCCACCAGGTGTCACTGTAACATCCCATAAACCAAGGCCTTCAAAAAGAAAACAGACCACAGAAAAGTCTGCCTTCTTGTTTTATGTTCCTTCTAACACGTTGGCCAAACAAATACCAGAAGTCACCTGAGTCTTTGGATTTTTCACTTGAATTTCAGGAATTCTTCAGGAAGAGAGTATTTATGGACTTTAGAAGCCAAATATTAAAAGGAGAGTTTGTAAAATCTGTAAATGATGGAGCATCAAATGTTATTTTTAAGTGTATTTCTTCCGTAAGACTGCATGCTGGCACAGAAATAGGGATCCAAATTCTGTGAGATGCCATTAATAAACCTTCTCCTTTTTGTTATAGATCTACTTACAGAACATCACTTCCCTCATCCCAAAGACCAGCACAGGGAGAAGATTGTGAATGAAGAAAAAATAGCAGTGTAGTGAGTAACAGAGAAAAACAAACTCTATTATAATTCCCTTCCTGAATAGCAGTGTATGTCAGAGCACCTCCCAAACTATAGATTAATCCTTCGAACTGTTTTGAGAGCAATAGAAATACATACAGACAGATCAGCCCTGATAGTAATGAATATGGGCTATCATATATTGAGGAGAAAAATGCACATTATTACTGCCAGTAAAGCAGGTAACTAACATCTTCTTTATACCTGAAATTATCAAGATCCATAAAGGCCAATCTTTTCTGTATGTGAGTAATTGTCCTAAGTATACATGAATGGTATAATATAAGCAGACTAATGATCTAAGACAGAGAGTTTTACGGCTCTGCTGCACTTACATCAGAAGACTGAAATTCTTGGCTCAAGGCAGGCTGGCAGCCTCCTCTACCATACACTCCAGTGCACAGACACAAGGTGTTAGCCCTACAACCAGAGAGATCAGTTGGGATGCATCTTCTGGGCTGCCAAAGGTTACAGCCCAACACATTAACATAAACTGAAGCCAACTTCAGATTATTTAATACTGCTGAGTGAAAGCTTTCAAATTTCAGGGCAGCTCCCAGCTGATCCAGTCCAGGAGCCATGCCATCATCCCTGCCCCACTGGCAGTAAACCTCCACCAAAATGATAGGCCAAGCAGCTCAAGGTAACACCCACTCTAGTAATTTAATTTTAATCTGCTCCCATGTACGAGTCAGGGACTTAAAATCTCATCAAATGAAATGCTTGACCATGCATCACCATTTAAGCACATCTGTACATAGTGTCACGAAGCCATAACACATAGCAGCAATTGGAAGGACTGCAAAAACAGAAAAGGAGATGGCAGAGGAGGTAAGAAGGGGGACACCCAAAGTCTGGACTGTGTGTGCCCAGTACATACTCTAAAAACTCCTGGAAGTTAGACCATATTCGTGAGTCTTATCTTCATGGGGGAAAAGTTGGGAGAGGTGAGAAAGGAGAATGTCAATCCCACAGTCAGTCTACAAGGCAGAGCAATGAGAAGAAAAATCCCAATTTTTACTTATGAGTTTCTAACCTCTTTGTCTTGCAGGGTAGCCTTGAAAAGATATGCTGACATGAAATATTCGCTGGTGGTGATGGAGTTTCACTCTTTTCCAAGGATCACAGGTTATTCTCATTTCCCCTCCAGCGATGGGCCCTAATTAGCTTTTGAATTTCTCACTGAAGTAAGTGAACAAGGATCCTAAGGGCAAAAGGCTTCCCTCCACTACCCCTGCCTCCCTCCTCTTTTACTTGTTAGTGCAGCTGTTTGTCTGGCAATAGAGCCTGTCCGTCAGGGAGTGCTTTGCATAAAGAGGAAAGACCATACAAGAGAAACCCCCTGGAGTCTGGCTCAAGATTTATATCTATCTCTGCAGATTAGAGAAGTGGGGTTGGGGAGGGGGGAGAAGCAGACTGTTAAACTGGATCAAATTGGAAAGACAGTCATGCATGAGATACTTAGCTAAACCAGTCAGGAGACAGGGATTTGTTTCTATTGATCTGCAGTAATGATGACTGGAGAAATGTCTCATTAAGCAATGTACAGTGATGGATTTCAGACTAGCCAAATTGGAGCTGTGGAGATTAACAATAGCAAGAGCTGCGAAAGCTAGGCCAGGATAGAAAGCATAAGGAATGCTGAAGGATAGCATGGATCTATAAATATGCTGCTAAAAATATTCAACTCTACAAAATAAAAATATTATATCAGGGCCTACTAAACTACGTTTGTGTAATCATCCTATATGACATCAGAAAGAGAGCTGTAACAAAGAAAAAAAAACCCTTGCTGTTAAGTAGATAAAGCTTCCACCGCTTTTTGTATTGCTTTAAAGAGGATATGTTGGCAAGGTCTTTGCAAAGCTCTTTAGTGATTTGGTCAACTATATTACCTATTATCTTCTGAATGTTACTAATTAAAGATGCAGTCTGAAATCTGAAGAAAACTAGATTTCAATATACACAAGTAGTAGACAGGGCTACAATGTAAAATGGCCTGATGTGACATGTCTGAAGAGGACTGCATGGAAAAGATACGCAAAGATTTTTAGAAAGGAACAGAAGGAAAGAAGATTGCATACTGTGGAGCGAGTGACTTATTGCCCTGAGCATGTAGATCAGTCTATAAGAAGATATAAAGCCAAGATTAGGAGAAAAAGACAAAAGGACCAGAAGCAGTGGTGTAGATTACATGATCTTTGTAGAGATCTTCAGAACAGTCAGATGCTCAGTCTGCATAAACATCTTCCATAAAAGGCTTTACCTCTAAGATCTCTGGGTTCCCTGGCATTCCAAAATGCCTGAACATTTCCCCTCCCAGTAGTTTCATAAAAAGAAATTGCTTATCCAACAGTCCAGAAGAAAACCCATCTGCATGGATATTCTGACAGCCAGAGAAGCAACAGTGCCCGCTATGGAGACAGGAGTTAGCTGGGTCTGGATTTGACCATTTCAGTCAACTGCCTGTGAAAGGGTGTTGCTGGAATGCTGTTTGGACGCACTGCACACTAACCTTTTGGTAAATATCTAGAGTTTCAGTTCCTCTCATTCAAAAGTTCCTGTCCTCCTCTCCTTGGGTGAATAGTGCTCCTGGGCACAGGCACTGCCACCGGTCTACAGGAACGAGTACTTCCCTTTCTCCACAAAAGCAAGAGCAAAAGCCACTCATAGTAGGAAAAAAAAAAAATTAAACAAGTTCTCTAAAATGTTTTTGAGACAACAGACAAACACAGGCTTATTGCAAACAGCTTGAGATACATCTGAAACCTTCTTGTTTGAGGGACAGGGAAACATCCTCTAGGGAGACCAGGATTAGTTTGGGACTACCAACATGAGTTATCCTGGAGGTGGTAATCCAGCCCATCATTTCCACCTGCATTAGCAAGTGAAAAGGCAAATTCTGGGGGAAAGCCAACATTTTGTCTCAACTCACTAATGTGTGCCAACAACACAAGCAGCCCTGTCAACTCTTCAAATTTTATCTTTTATAAGTTTCAAAGCCCTCCGGAGTACCAACAGCTGCTCTGGTTTAAGACATGGCCTTTCCTTGCTCCACTGGGCAGAGGGGAATGTCTAAGCACACCTCCACAGCCTCCAAATTTGGATCAACCCTGCTGAGAGGTGGACGGTGCTGAGCCCCAAGATCATGCATCCAGTCCCTAGCTTTGGGGACCCTGGGAGTTGGCCTCGTTGCCTAAACACAGGTTGCTGGTGACGCCCCATGCTGTTTTAAGGTATCCCAGGGGTTCACTCAGGGCTGGCAGTTTCTGGGCATCAAGGCCAGGGGTTCCTCAGGGCAGGGCCTGTCTCAGCCCCAACCAGGAGCAGGGCAGCCATGGGCACCATCAGGTACTATCCTGGGCTGTGGGAGCTGGAGACTGGCCCTCCTGTGGCATCACGAAGGCAGAGGCTGATGATCCCAGTGGCTGATATGGGGTTCTTGGCTGTGGGTGAGCTGTGGGGGCCCAGGCAGCGACAGCCAGGCCCAGGCTGCTTGCAGGGCCCCAGGCAGGCAGGTGTCACCCCAGAGCGATTGAGACCCCTGCCCTTCTGGACCAGCAGCTGAGAGCCAGAGATGCTATCCAAGCCTCTCAAAAAGCAGCAGGTGCCTCTGTTTAGGCCACCAAACCAAGCCTGTCATCTCCATTGGCTGCAATAGCAGCCACTTGAATTTAGATGTATTGATTTTAAATTAAGTACAATGCTTTAAAACAGCCTAAGTATAATCTGCCCCCAGCCAGCCATGTGTGCTGTTCCTCATGCTGACACTGACATGCTGTCAGACACACAGCAAAGCAGTTGTTTGGGTGTTGAACCAGCTTTTTCTTCTCTTTTGCTGAGGAAATTTCCTTCCAGCTGGGGAAAGTTTCCTTCCTGAGGAAGTTTTGTTCACCAAGAAGTTAGGCAGATGCCAGAGCAAGGAGGCGGTGGACACACAGAACTACACCTGAACGCTAATGATGAGGGTGCACACTAAGGCTGAGAGGATTCATCACCCTGTGAAAGACAGCAGCCATGACATTCCCCTCCCTTCCTCCCCCCTCAATGTTCCCAGACCTCAGTTTCCTCTGTCCTGCCCTAGCAGTATGGTCATTCCCCCTTGCACCAGCTCTCATGGTCTATTGATACACTACTGAGCTAATTCAGATCCCTGACACAGCAGAAAGAAAATGTTCTGCTAGCTCAGCACATTGAATTGGCTCAACACAACATCAGGTGAGCACCAGGAAGAGGGGAAGTTAGGTCAAGAAAGGGACTCTTTGACCCAGCTAGTTGGAACCTTCATTATTCAGCTGCTATTGTTAACTAAATTTAGGTGTGAGGATACATCATTGTCCCTTAATAGAGAGAAGCCTGGGGAGCGGGGTCTGCTGCTCATGATGTGTTTGAATGTGATCTTGCACAACAGAGCAGTGACCTCTTTCTGCATTACGTTAATACAAGTAACAAAAGTTGACCTTTAATTGTAAGCACATCTGGACTCCCAAAAGATTTGCAAAACAATGACATGCTTAAACTGTAATGGAAAACAGTACCTCAAGGTAAAGCAGGCTAAGACAGGAGAAGCATTGAACAACGGAAGTCATACTGGTTCATACATTTATAACAGAATTATTTATTTTAAAACAGTAACTGCAATAACTATTTCTGATAATATAATTTATTTTTCTTTCTCAGCAACATTTGGGATATAGACTAAATTAAAAACCAGAGAAATACTATTCTGTGAAAAAGGCTGATGGGCCCTTTTGCAGTAATCCACAGGAGAGATGCCCTTTTGCAGTAATCCATAGCAGAGACTGCAGAAGAAACCATATCCTTCAACCTCCATTGATGTTCTCTGTCCAGTGTACTGGTGGATATCCATCCTAACAGCAATTTAAGTGAAGGCTGAACAGCTGAGGTGCAGGCACATGCTTTCTTCCATTGTTTCACGAGCTGTAGAAGTTGAGCAGAGCGGAAAGCTATGGGTACAATACCTTGAAACATTATAGCATCAGAATCTGGAAAGTATGGGCCCAAAGGATCCCTTGGTGCTG
This sequence comes from Coracias cyanogaster, assembly GCA_033124195.1. Taxonomy (NCBI): domain Eukaryota; kingdom Metazoa; phylum Chordata; class Aves; order Coraciiformes; family Coraciidae; genus Coracias; species Coracias cyanogaster. The sequence continues at coordinate 114,731 of JAVSBS010000406.1, forward strand.
CTGTAAATACAGGCTCCCCCAGTAACTTCTAGGTGCTTTGTATTGGGCCCAAGAACTATGCTGAAGGCAGAGACTCTGCCCAAACAGGACTATTAAGTAGTAATGCTTCCTTTGGTAGAGTTTCCAGGTCCAGAATGTGTGCCCAGGCACGTACACTTCTGTGTCCATATTGCCAAGCAAAATAGTTTACTGCTTTTTTGCACAGTTTTTCAGATAAAGATTATACATATGAGAAATTGTCTATATGTGTATTTCCGTTAGACTGGTAAAACAAAACAGCTGTAAATACTTCTTTTGTGTAAAAACATTAATCTTTACTTGGTAGAATGGCTGTCTGTAAATGTTATCACAATTTTCTGATTGTGGCATCTCTGTTATGCTGTATTTTTCTCTTCTGCTTCAGTGTTTGCTATTTTATTGCATTAATGTAATCCCACAGATCAGAACAACAACAAAAAAGTCCCTGGGCCACTAACATAGAGCAAAGAACATCAAGAAAAAAATACTAGGTTTAAAATGCGAGGAACTAAGTGAAGGTTCATGATCCACCAAAGCCAGCCTCTGCAACCAGCAGAAACCAATGTAGGATGATCTGCATGTGCTCCAGCAGTGGTATGTAACTAAGAGGAGGCTGAAGAGCAGCCAGACTTCCTGCTCCTGCTCGTTTAGAGGATAGATTTTGCCTTTCTAGGTCCCAAGTAATGTGGACATATCGGTGGGACTGTGGGAGAAGGATCAGATTATGCCATGAGAAAGAATCAAAATCCATTTGTTCTCTCTCTTTTCCAAGCAAAAACTACCAAGACAGTCAAAAAACAGTTCAACAGTCCTAACATGAATCCTAATGGTTGATTAATATAGTATGCTTATCCTATTTGAAACAGTAGGTAAAATACCTAAACAAGCATAAATAGTACAGTATTCAAATGTAGGCAGCAGAAGTCTGTCCCCAAAAGATTATGGTAACCCCTGAAAAGGTGCTGAGTTCTCATAATTCCAGGGTGAACAGGATGCTGTGTGAGAAAATCTGAGGCTGCAGGGACTCAGGTCCACTCTGGAGACAACAGGTATATGTTTTCACTGCAGAACCATACCAGGTAATTATTACCAGAGATAGTTTTGCCCTGGTTTAAGCAGCCACCAGCAGAGCCGTAGCCGTGGCTGACTGCACCAGCACCATGCTCTTCTCTTGGGATTCTGGATGTGCATCCTGTATCCTTTTGTGCCACACTAAGAAGGGCTGCCCCACGGCAACTCCTCTGTGAAGCTGCCGCACGTGAGGAGCTGTGGCTGGTTAGTGTGGATTGTTGCAGGGACTTTGCCCACATACAGGTATTCTGTGCCAGGCTTGGTCATGCCAGCTGAAGGTTTTCTTGTTCCTAGATGATCAGCACCATTTGTCCAGTGGAGGAATGTCTTCAGATGAAGACACGAAGGGTTCACTCAAACCCTTCAAGCTGCTGTGGACAAATGTGTATGAAACAGGTAAGAAAACACATATACGGCAGGGCCTCTAGAGTGGGAACTCAACATGCTCAGGCAGCAAGAGCTAGAAATGAAGATGAGACAGCAGAGCTGCTCACCCTGTGAAAGCCTGGCCCTAACATCTGCCATTAGCACAGGCCAGCAGCCTGTGGGAGGTGAACTCCTGAGCTGAATCCACACAGGCAGCCAGCTCAACCCATCACACCCTGCACCAAAACCACTGTCATGCTCAAGGAAAGGAGAGGAAAACATATCCAGTTTTGGTGGACAAATGCCATACTGGATACAGAGCAAAAAAATTAAAATATAGGCTGAATTTAAGTCCAGAAGACAGACCTAACCAGGTTTCAGTTACATATATCACATTTTGAAAAAGACCTTTGGGACCATTTGTGAACACCAGGGCCAAGAACAATCACCAGTCTAGTACGATGATTCTATGATTCTGTAACTAAGAATACAGTACCTTTAATGAAAACAATTAAACAGAAGGATGCCAAAAGTTCTTACTATGGGAACGAATATTTGAGAAATTATACTGTCCACATAAACCTAACTTTTAGTGACAAAAATTCTCAATTATAGGTAAGTTATTATATTAGGAGGAATAAATGTTTAATATTGATTTGAGAGTTCAGCAGCCTGCTACATTTACTTTCTGTTATCTAGTTATCTTTGACAAGGAACCTAATGTAGTCTCTAATATCTTTTTATTTCATAAACAGGAATGATAATGTATTGAATACTGTAATTAATATATGAGAAAATACTCAAACTCAAGCCCATATTTTTTTGAAATTATTTTTAAAACAGCACAAAGGTCTTTACAAGGACAGATGACATTTGATCACTTTTTTAATGTTTAATAAATAGCCTGGTCTTGAAAGCTATTGACAGTGAACCCTTAAACTATATATACAGTTGTAATCCACAGCTGTGACAGATATGAATTACAAGAATTTGACCTTGTAATTCACTGGTGTAATTCCCCAGTGCTATGTGGAAAAGTTGCACAAGAAGCTTTTTCTCTGTACATAATGATTATTGCAGATTTATGAGCCGTGCTTCCAGTGTGCATAACTGGCTAACTTCTGTGAAGTTCCCGAGAAGCTCAGACTTCCACAGAGCCTGAAGTAAGCATGGGAAGGCTGGGGGGGAGCACAGTCCCACACATCACTAATTACAAAATTAATAAGCATGATTCCCATCCCTCTCTCTTCAAAGAAATCAACTGTAGGGAATAAAGGCCATCTCTGGACTTACTTTTCAACCCCTGAGGCTTTCTGCCTGAGTTCATATCTCACTCTGCAAGAAAAATACAATGTGGCATGAAGACTTGAAATAGGAAGAAGGTCTAGATCTGGTGTAAACTGGATGGCTTCTGTTAAATGAGACAGTCATTCAGCTCACACTCATATTTGCTTTCAGCTCTCTAACCTCTTACTCGTACAGACAGGGCTATAGTGATCAATAAAACAGTATATAAACTGCCCTCTCTAGTATATGTGAGAATAAGTGCCACACTCACTCTATTAGAAATGGTAAACTCTGCTTAGTTGCATTCACCTTCCATTAGTCTGCACTTTTTCTGGAAGAATATAACTACAGTGATTGCTGCCTTCAGTAAAAAGGTATGTGACTCAAACATAATTGGTTATTCCTGGAAGTGACCATGCTTCATATTTTGCACAAGTAATTTCTTAGCTCCTACTTGAATGCAGTCTCATAAACACAAGTAAATTATTAAGACTATTTGTTTCTCATGGAATAAAATGCAGTCTGTGCAAATATTCAGCTGTGAACTCCCCCTCAAAAAAAAAAATTCTACAGGTAAAAAATTACAGGCTATGTATGTATTAAGGGCAAAAAGCTGCTATTTTTTAAATGTATGAGAACTAGTACCACACAGAAACAAGAAAACTTTTAAAAACACCTATAAAAAACAATGAGAACTTTATAATTGACAAATTGATTAAGGATCCTGCCAACTAGTTAAGTTATAAAATAGTAGGCTCTGTTTTGACAAAGACTGTCATGAATCTCTAGATCATAATATTTTTCAAGGCAAACCTAAAACAATATGTTTAAACAAGAAGGAACATTCTGCCCCATATTTCTCGACAGAATTTAAGATGGCAGTATGGCATGTCTACTTGATGGTGTTCAAAATCCAGATGATTAGCAACTTTTATTTCATTTCTCTTGAACATAAGAAAAATTATGACCTAAGACTACCAAGCAGCTGTGAGGAACTGCAAAATATGTGGCAGTGGGACAAATGATTAGTCTTCAGCTTGATCTCATAATTACATCATAATAGGTGACATGATTGGATAGGTTACAGTAATTAAAGTGATGAAAAGTGCACATTCAGTCCCTATACGGCTCTCATTAGAGTTACACCCAACTGCTGCTGTTGTAGTGAATGAGGCTGCATATCCTCTTAGCATCCAATTATCCCATAGGCATACCCTGCCAGTGCTGGTGAGGGCCCGGCTGCCACCCCCATCCAGGCAAGACCTATTGTTCTCTGCTGCTGAAAATAACAGACAAAATTCTTGAAGCCTGCTGCAGTTTGGTTTCTCTTTCCCAGACATTATTACCTGAATTTGTTGCCCACAGTTTCTTCCATGTTCTTAAGGTCTATGAATATTTATGGTCTCTCCCCGTTGGGGATTTTTGCTACCAGTATAATTGCATAATGCCAGTATTATGGTTCAAACTCATCCACGTGTGTGTGGTCAGCAACATGTGCCAGTGCCAGTTAAATTGTTTCTTCTATCTGAAGCTTTTTTTCTCTCTGATTTTTGCCTCATGTTTCCCTTAAATTAACAAAGCATTCAGGTATGATACTCTCTTAGTTACTTGCTCAGAACTACTTGAAAAGTGGAAATGTTTTTTCACTAACTCCTTCACTCCTGAGCATTTCCACACCTGGAGAGGGATGCTGACAGTAAAGGAGGATGGAGGTGAGCCTCATCAGAACCAAGGTGGGTTCTGAGAAGGAGAGCCCAGTCCCACAGTCTGCTGCAAATGGATAAGACCTTTTCTGCAGCAGTAGTTAAGTGAATATCTAGAAGCTCAGAGGATTCCTGGAGGTCAGCCCACCTCCAGCTGGTTTAAAGGTATGCACACCTTAATAAAGGGTGGTGTTACACAGGTTGAAATGTCTTTGCTTCTCCATAGGCATGGCCTTAGCCTTCCAATGACACAGATACAGCACAGTGTACTCTGTCCACTAAATACTCTACATACACAGAATTCTTCAGGTGTGTCTCAAAGAATTTGCTAGACCTTCTAAACCATGCCACAGCCATGCAGCAGCACTGACTTTGGTGTAGCCTAACCTTTTTCAGCAAGGTGGGCTCCTCACATACCATGTACAAATGATAAATCTAGACACACCTCAGGCTTTTACTTTATATGGTTTATTTTCTGAGTTTTTATACAACCACAACATACACATCTGGCAGAACACAGTACCTGAATACACAGAGATCAGCAACCAGAGCATTTTGTTCTTAACTTTGTCCTGTAAATCCATTATACTATTTGCTTTACATCAATGAAAATGCCTATGTATAAAGACTGTTAAAAAGGCCTCTCAATCTGCAAGCTATCCTTCTGCTAAGTGATGAGATTAACATACCTCTCCATGCCTAGAGTTGTTCTTGCACTTTGTAATTTGTGACCTCGGGTCCTCTCCACTTCATTGTGCCTTCTGATTCCTCCTTCTTCTTCTACACAGCCAGCAAAGAAAGTACTTACAGCTTATGAAGAACGGGACTGGTAGCCTCACAAAAGCAGGACTGCTCAAATAAGATGCAACTTAAACCTCTTTGTATAAATTAGTTTTTTGGCTTCTTTTTATTTTTTTCCCTAGAACACATACGAAACAAGATGCTTTTGAAAGAAAGTATACATTGCAGTGTTAAACTCGCAAGATAAACTTAGGTAAACTGTTCAATGTGTTTTTCCTTCCTCCTCTGCCCCTTGCCCCAGACGAACTACCAGCTTAACACAAGGCATGCAAGGACTCATTAGATGCTTTAGATCTGCTTAGATGAAGCTCTTCCAGTGTGTGTTACATACAAGTATGTAATGGTATACAACAGAAAGGTAAATATATTAAGCTATAGACTGTACAAGCCTACAAATGAAACCTGGGTATGTCCCTCCCACGCTGACCAAACACCTTCTAAAGTGTTTTGAGCTGATTTCATCCCGAAGTCCTGTCTTGCTCTCCATTCTGAGGCCAGACATCTGTGGAGGAAAAGCATAATTTCTCCTTTGCAGGTGGCTGCACAGTAAAGGTATCCATATCATGCACATTGAGATGAGATACATTATTTAGTTGTAGGTGACTCAGTTAATACCATTTGCATTAAACATGCAGAATACTCCTAACTTGTATGCTTGGAAAACTAACTATAAAGGAAGGGCATATGCTCATGCTAAAAAGTAGCCTGTCTGTGCCCTTGGGTGAATCCTGTCTCTCCCAAACTAAGTCAGCGTTAGTGACCAAAATCAGCTGCACTGACCTGTCAGAAGTGGTCTGCCAGGGGGTTCTCATATTGTGAAGTTCCCAGTGTGAGACAGCCCCACATATTATTCAGGCTCAATGTATGCCTTCTTTCTGAATTAATATTATTCCTTGACTCAAAGCCCTTGCCTTTAAAACTATATTCATTTAAAATCTTCTTCTAATCCTCCTCCTCGCAAAGGGAAATTTGGGAAAGTGCACATGAACCAACGTAGCAATGTGACAGGGTTATACAAGTCCTTGAATAACAGCTTTGAGAAGTATAGACTACTTCATCTTAATGATTATTTAATCTTGGAAGCTGACAGTAAGTTCCTTGCCTACAGCACATTGAAAACTGACAGGGAGAGGGCATGACAAAGTAATGTGAATTTAATAGCAAAATAAATAATACAGAAGCTACTGCACTGATTGTGTTATTCATTATCCCACTGAAGCCAATAGGAAAGCCATGCTTCCAACAACTTCTGGAAGAGGAGCGGAGTTTCTACCTGAGCCTTATACATGTTTGCAATGGGAAATGTGGCCTTGGACAAGCAACCAGCTCTTGCTGAGCTCAGGGTGGTGAGAAGATTGAAAAGGCAGCCTGGCTGCCCTCCCTTCCACCCGTGCTCTCCTGTACAGTAAACTCCTTCACCAATCATGGAAGGAAAACACATACCACTCTCAGATATTTTACAGCCCCTGTCTCAAGGGCATGACTTACAATTTTACTACAAATTGTTGGAATAAAAATAAATGTGAAGGGAGTTATTCTTTAGCTATCTGTCCCAGAGGGCGTTATCAAGCCCCCAGCCCCCAGGAGGAGAAAGCTTCTTTTCCCAGTGCCTGACAACACATCATCTTTCTCCTCATGAGCTTCCTGTAGGTGTGTGATGGACAAAAGCCATTCTGGCCTTCTGAGGCTGCTAACTTGCCTGTACCAATCACCCAAGTTCTGCTGAGAGCTCAGCCCTAGCAACATCATCTGTAAGCACCATGGGAGAGGTTTTTGCATATTAAATTGCCCAAGATCACCAGACTCAGTTTATTGCAGCACTGACTCCACAAAGTTACTTGGGATTGACTTGCAGGATTTCTCTCACAATAAATACAATACATTCTCTCTTAATAAATACATCTAAAACCTGGTCCTATTGTTAAAGAATATATTCTAGATCTCGGCTGATGGAAATTGGTACAATTCCCAGTACCAACCCATGTATGACTGACTGGTTTTGATTGCACACTGAGACTGACACAAAACAATGCATGCTCTTCTCTTTTTATATTGCTTTTCAATAGCTGCGTATCTTTTAAAGGCTATATATATATTTTGCAACATCTATATTGCCCTGTTTGTTTTTCTCCCTCATCTTTTTGTTTACATTGAACCAGTATTTAGTATGGGAAAAGCTGTTTTCTATGACCACAGCACGTGTCCTTTTAAAATCCAGTCTTGAGGCTGTTGCAGAGTTTTACTTTCTCACCCCTTCCCCTCCATAATCACCCTCATTTTTATGGATTCATTCCTGACAATCTGTGAGATGAGTACAGGAACAGGCCAATTTTATTCACATGGACATAGTCCTCTTCAAAATTCTCTCAGCCTTCAATCTTGAAGCAGGTGACCCACCACAACCTCCTTCAGCCAGAAGGATGCTGGCATTCACCGAGGAGGTCCAGCAAGGATTAGTCTGGCTGCTAAACTGCTGCAGTAACTAACTGCAGCATGGTGCTGCCTTACACCATGTCTAACATTTTAGTCTAGATTTCTGTAGTGAGTCTGGCTGAGCTGGTTTTCCACATAGCAGCAGTGTTTTTGTGCTGGGAGCTAGAAGGGTGTTGATAACACCCCCGTGTTGTGACTGCTCCTGAGCAGT
>JAVSBS010000407.1:0-22871 GCA_033124195.1 Coracias cyanogaster
TTTCTCATCTTATTTTCCTCCCCTTTCTTTTTGCTCTGCTGAGGAGGGAGAGGGGAAGGAAAGGGGGGGTGATAGAGGGGCTTGGTGGGCCCCTGGTGCTCAGTCAAGGTTAACCCACAACACCCAGTAATTTTATTGTGTCTCCAACACAAATTAATGGAATTTGAGTCTCAGGACCATTATTAACTGCTGTAGTGATATTTTTAAAATTCATTTTTAAATCCATACAAAATAACAATTGTTATTTTTCCTTTGTTATGTTGGCAATAATCTTAAAAAAAATGAATGTGTACAGAAAATGATGAACAATATTCTATATATGTTTGTTTTACATTAAACCTGTAAAACCACAACTCATCCTGTGTATTAAGCCTAAATTATTAACAGTTATGCCTAAGTACTAATTTAAATTATCTTTAGTGACTAACTATACACATTATTTTTCAAGTACATTTTAAATATTTTATTTTATTTTATTTTATTAACTAGAATAAACTTTTCACTGAATAGTCCTCCTGCCTCAGGGTAAGGTTTTTTTCTCTAATTAAAGTAGTAGTTTTGTTATGGGTCATTTCTAAAAAGTACTTCTGTCCTAACCTCTTAAGCCTGTAATCACAGACTTTTTGTTGTTTAGGCTGTTTCAACATCATATTTATTCCCATAATTAATCTTTATTCAAATAAAACAACATTGTTCTTGGATTTGTGTTTAAATTGAAGAACTCATATCTGTAAACTCAGGAATGGATGCAAGAACGTCTAGACATATTCAAGGGAGAATGATCCAACAAGGGCTGCTGAACACAAACACACAGATGTAAAATCTATCTCAAGAAGTCCTAATCCATGGATTAATGAAGTGAGAAGAGGATCCTGGAGGGTCTTGAAGAAAGGATTACAAAGTATTTGCTTTGATTTTCTGTTTTCTCTACTCATCTTGTACTGTCAGAGATGGTATATTGGGATAGGTTAACTTTGTCCTGAGCTTCTAGTATTGAGGTTATATATACTAATTACAGAAGTGGTAAAGATGTTCAAGACATTTGCAACCTCCTGGAAATAATTTTCTGTGTACACACTGGGAGAAGATTGAAGAAAAACTTCAAAGATGGTCAGAGACTATATTTCCCTCCCTAAATTGAGAGGTAGAGGGAACTGGACTTGCTTAATCTAGTGAAAACAAATGTAAGGTGTGATCTAAGAGCAGCCTACTACCACTTGAAAGGGAGTTACAGAGATGACAGAGGTAAATAATTCTAAGATGAGACAGATTATATAAAAATGGACAAGACCCATAAAATGTATCTTTGAAAACTCTGATTACCGTATAGGACTTAGTGTTTACTTTAAGCGGGAGGTTGGAGTAGATGACCTCTTTTCTGATAACATCGATACTTTTCCTGTATTTAAAAATGAAGATGCTATAGGCTTGGAAGAAAGTTTTATAAGCATTCAGTGATCTCAGTTTTTCTTAAATACAAAGAGATAAACTAGTCAGAATAGAATCCTATTTCTCTCTCTCTAGTAAATAATGAATCTTCATTAACAAATTTATATATTTATTTATTGCAAGTCACATGATTTTTTTGGATCTTACATGAAAGCTTTGATTACTTTCCTTTGGCAATACTTAATTTCATACTCTATAAAAATGCTTGCAAATCTTTGAGGAACATTATGGTTAGTGAAGAACACTAAGAGAAAAGAATACCTGCCAAGTACAAAAGGTCAGTTAGGGAAATATCTTGTTCTGACACAATTATAGCACCAGTAACTATAACTGATAACCAGGAAACAGTAAAAACACAGATTACCATATAGAGATGCAACTCTAGCGCAATTTCCCAGCTTTCACCAACCTGTTGTTTAGGATTAAAAGAAATCAAACATGAAAATGTTTTTGTTTGTACTGTGTCCTATTAATATATTGCTGCTGGGAATTTTGTAATAAGAATTTTTATGGAAAAAAATTGAGTAATTAATTTTGATAAACCTAATTAAACAGATTTCAAACTTTAAAAAAAATAATTCAAAATTAAACCCATCATTTTAGATGAAAATTTTGTTTCTTGCAAGTGATTTTGAAGCAAAAAGGTTTTAAAAAAAGGCTTTTAGATTACATTTTCTTATTACCCTAAATTTTATTAGATATATCCTTTCATGAAAAAAAGAAGCTTTTTGGAACAGAACTTTCTTTTTTAAATTTCGTAAGTCTTGCACGATACAAAAAGTTTTTCCATGCAACTCCAGTTGAAGACACTTTGTGTTTATATACCACTTCTAAACTAGGTGTGACCCAAAATAAATAAATACATTTTTAGAATATTCTAAGTAGTACTTCGACACTGCTTAAAATTTAAGAATACCACCTACTGCCTTGTAATTTCTTTCTTTGCTATAAGTACTAAAAGATATCTATTAATCTATAAGTAACAGTCCCTCTTTTATTATTCCAGTATCTTCCAAGCATTTCAAGCAAACAAAAAAATTTCTGCTAAAATTCTGCTTCCTCAGGAAAACTACAAAGATCTTTTTTAAGAAGTCTGTCCCAGAAAGCAGGAAAGCAGACTGCCACTGCCCCATCTTAAGAAGGGTATCTGTATTTCATGTCAAAAAGGGCCAGCAAAAGGCTCTTTTGGGGGGCCTTTTTGAAGCCAGGAGGCAGCTAGTCTGTGCCAGGGACAGGTAACTTTTGGGTGGGCTGCTGAGGCAGCCTGCTGGGGCCAGCACCACCAGCAGCCTTGGGGCACTGAGTAAGGAAGCAGCAAGTGGGTGTCACCCAGGGCATCACCTGGGAGCACCAAGGCAAGGGTAGTCTCCTTGGGCAGGTGAGCAGATGAGAAAAAAGGACATGGCAGTCAGCATGACCGTTCACATGGTAAGGCACTGAAAGCTTAGCCAGGAAACAATGGTAACCACTTGGCAGAAGACCAAGGCATTCTGGAGCCCTGCACCACGAGCTCTGATGCAGCTTCCCGGAGAGAGCTCTCATGGGAACACACTACCACCCAGGCATCGGGCTGCAAGGTGTACCTGGCTCTCATGCTGGTGTAGGATGGCAGCAGTGAGCCTGCCATCAGGGAATGCAGGAGAGAGAGATAGATGCTTGAGGTCCTACCCTGACTCTGGAGGTAGAAACTCAGAAGGTGGACAGAACCCCTGTTACAGGGCCCTGCCCTCTGTCCGCCTGATTGAAGATGGTGACTTGGAGGACAGTGGGCAATGGCAAGATGTTCCTGCCCGACACAACAGGCGCTGCAGGTATGTCTGCCCAATACCCACCCCACCTTCCCAGGTGTCCTTGTATAACATGATGTTCTGGAAGGGGAACCAAATAATAACAAATGTGACAGTTTGCCTAGCTTGGAAGTGTCACTGAGGCAACGACAGACTATGTCTCACATCAAAACATCTTCAGTAAAGAAAGAAAGACAGGTCCTTGTCTTCTTGTTCCGAAGGGAACAGAAGGCCCAATATGCAGACCAGACCCACTACATAGGGAAGTCTGCTGCCTCCCTGGGGCCAGGGTTAGGGATGTACAGAGAAAACGCCCTACCCTAGTTTGGCCCTCAAACTACTACTTATTAGTGATTTTTCAGGTAGGCAGTAATGAAATTGCAACAAGAAGTCCAAGAGCAATGAAAAGAGACTTCAGGGCCCTGGGATTGCTGATGAGGGGCTTGGGAGCACAAGTAGTGTTTGCCTCTGTCCCACCAGTTGCAAGGATTGACTAGGAGATGGATAGGAAGAGCCAGCAGATCAATGCCTGGCTACATGACTGGTGTCATTGGCAGAACTTTGGGTTCTTTGACCATGGGATGGTCTACAGGACACCAGGCCTGCTGGCAACAGATGGGGTACACCTATCTCAAAGAGGGAAAAGGATCCTGGGGCAAAAGTTAGCAGGGCTTGTTGAAAGGTCTTTAAACTAGATTTGAAGGGGAATGGGGATAAAACTGGGCTTGCTAGAGAGGAGCCTGGGAGTGACATGACCCTACCTGTGGGACAGGGGGGTTAGTAAGGTCTTACAGTCAGCTGTCTCAGTAGAGGTAGGGGATTATGATCCATGTGGCAGCAAAGACACAAGAGTTGATAAGTTGGTATCTGTGGAAGCATCTGAGAATGACCTGGTGGGAATTAGAGCTTCTTCCTCCAAAAAGGTGGCAGGACCAACAGCCCAGCTGTGGCACCTATACCAATGCACACAACATGGGCAACAAGTACGAGGAACTGGAGGTCAGTATTCAGTGAGGAAACTACAATATAGTTGCCATCATGGAAACGTGGTGGAACAATTCATGTGACTGTGAGTGCTGCAGCTGATGGCTACCAACTTTTCAGAAGGGACAGGAAAGGAAACCAAGGCGATGGGGAGGCCCTCTATGTCAGGGACAGATATGAGCAGAGAGGTTCCCAGAGGGGTGTGTGGAAGATAATTTCCTGACGCAGTTGGTGAGTGAGCCAACTAGACTAGGTGCCCTCCTGGACCTGCTTCTTGTTAACAGAGAAGGAATTGTAGGAGATGTAATGGTTGGAGGCTGTCTAGGGCACAGTGATCATGAAATAACAGAGTTTTCTATTCTTGGAAAAGTAAGAAGGAGGGTTAGAAGAGCTGCCACCTTGGACTTCAGTAGGTTAGACTTTGGCCTGTTCAGGAAACTGGTTGACAAGGTCCCTTGGGAGGCTGTCTTGAAGGACAAAGGAGTCCAGGAAGGCTGGGTATTCTTCAAGAAGGAAATCTTAAAGGCGTAGGAACAGGCCATCCCCATGTTCTGAAAGATGAGAAGGTGGGGAAGAAGACTGGCCTGGCTGAAAGGAGAGCTTTGGCTGGAAGTCAGAACAAAAGGAGAGTTTATGGCTTTTGGAAAAGGGGGCAAACCACTCAAAAGGACTACAAAGACACAGTGAAGCTATGCAGGGAGAAAATTAGAAGGGCAAAAGCCCAGCTAGAACTCAATCTGGCTATTGCTATAAAAGAGAATAAAAAATGCTTCTATAAATACATTAACAACAAAAGGACGACTAGGGAGAATCTTCATCCTTTACTGGGTGCAGGGGGAAACATGGAAAAGGCTGATGTACTGAATGCATTCTTTGCCTCAGTCTTTAATAGCAGGACTGGTTGTTTTATGGGTAGCCAACCCCTTGAACTGAAAGACTCCATAATCCAAGAGGAAATGGTTAGTGACCTGCTACACCGCACAGACATACACAAGTCTATGGGGCCAGATGGGTTATACCCAAGAGTGTTGAAGGAGTTAACATATGTGCTTACCAGACACTTTTCAAGATTTATTAGAAGTCCTGGCTAACTGGGGAGGTCCCAGCTAACTGGAGATTAGCAAATGTGACACCCATCTACAAGAAGCGCTGGAAGGAGAATCCAGGGAACTGCAGACCTGGCTGAGGGACTTGGTATTGTTTAGTCTGAAGAAATGGAGGCTGAGGGGGGACCTTATCACTCTCTACAACTACATGAAAGGAGGTTTTAGGGAGATGGATGTTGGTCTCTTCTCATAAGTCACATCTGACTGGACAAGAGGAAATGGCACCAAATTAGGAGAATCTCTTAACCTGTATTTGCTCTATGAAGAATTACTCTTGAAACTGAATAGAAGTTCTTTGCATATGAGGAAGTGAGAGTTCTGGAGATGTACTGGGATGCAGGGAGAAAAAATGCTGAATGGAGATTTAAAATCTGTCTTTTGCAGTTAAAATTTTGGAGTAAAATTTTGTAAAACCTAAAATTCTGCTGCAGAATCCAAATATCCTAGTGAACCTGCCTGTGGTATCCCTGCAAATAAGTCTCAAAGGGCACAGTAGAAGCAATTTGTATCAATTTGTGCCTTTATATTATAGTTGTCTCTTTGGAACCTGGGTCTAGGTATAAAGGGGTGAAGAGACACTATGAAAGCTATCCATGCTACATATTTTAGACAAGCAGACACTTGTAACAGGATGAATTTGGAAAACATTTTTTCCCTCCACTGGCAGTAGAAGGAACCTAGATAACATGCTTAAAATAGTTACCAATTATTTTAGGGTAGCTGACATTGGGTGAGAAGATTCCTATGGCACATACTACTGCATCTTTCTTTTCAGAGTCAAATGGGAAACAAATTAAGGGTACAAGTAAATATGTATTTTTTACCTTGATTATAATGCACCAGTTGGTGAAACCATACAGAAATTGAGATAATGTTAACATTACCTATGTTAAGGTAGTGTTAACATCGAATTTCACCAGTCCTGAACACTATCAAGCTATGGCTTCCTTAAGAAAGAGAAGATGTTTTGTCTGCATAGCTCAGTCAGACACCACTTTCTGTGCAAGAGAGATTAGAAATGTGAAAGCTCTCCTTTTGATTTTAGGACTTTCTCCATTAGCCGTATTGATTTAGTTTTCTTCTGAAAAATCAATGCCTTGAATGACAGCCAACTAGACTTCAAGCACCATTTTCTTTAGTTGATATGCTGTGGTCTGCACTGTGCATTCACTAATTTGGTTTCAGTCTCTGCTTCTCACACCATTTTCTACACGCCACACTGTAAACATTTCTATTACACATACTGCATGTGGCCAGCTGAATGCCTGTTGAAGATATTAGGTGGATATCTGGGGAGATCCCCCATGAAAATGCTAAATTGATGACTGTGTGTTTCAGGTATGAAGCCTCAAAAAGTAATACTTAAAGAGGCAAATGCAAGTGTTGCAACGTTAGTTATGGCAGTAAAATACTCCCTATGTGTTCCTTTTAACTGAAACAAGGTTGCTTGTGCTCTGATGTAAACCTGCGTATTGGGTGTAGGTGTCAAGGTTTTGGCAGCAGGGGTATGCAGGAGTGGTCTCTACAAGGAGAGGCCAAAGGCTGCCTCATGCTGGACACAGCTGGTACCAGTCAGCTCCACTGAAGTCGCTGCAAGACACAGCTGAGCCCACAAGCCAAGATGATGGTGCCTTGTGGAAAAAGTATTTGGGAAAAGGTAAAAACTATTGTGCAGCAGTTCTGAGAGAGAAGACTGAGAAAGTGCTCTAGCAGGAGCTGTGGCCATGAGGGACCCACACTGTAGCAGTGTCCTTCTGATGGACTTGTACCCTGTGGACATGACCCATGCTGGAGCAGATCTTGAAACAACTGCAGCCCATGGGAAGGACACCATGCTGGAGCAGAAAAAAAATGTAAGGAGGAAGGAGTATCAGAGAGGAAATATCATGAACTGACTGCAGCCCCGTCATTCTCCACCTCTCTGTGCCACTCAGTAGAGGGAGGCAAGAGGGAGCTGAGAATGAAGAAGTGAAATTGAGTGAAGGACAGATGAGGGGCAGAAGAGGGTTTGAGTTTTGTCTTTGTTTCTTACTTTCTTTCCTACTTCATTTTTAATTGGCAATAAATTAAATTAATTTTCCCCAAGTCAAGACTGTTTTGCCTGTAATAGTAATTGGTAACTAAACACCTTTTCTCGACATATGAGCTTTTCCATCTTATTTTCTCCCCTTGTGCTGATGAGGAGCCAGAGCGGCTGGGTGGGGCTCTGGCAGGCAGCCAAGTGCAACCTATCACAGCCTGAAATATCAAAATGTCCTAGAGGATATTTCTTAATGTTAAATATGATTGCAACTGTTGCAATACAAATACATAACTCAGTGGCCAGCCTATTAAAAATGAAGATTATGAGCTCAGAAGGTATTCTTAGAATACTGATGCTGCAGATGTATCTTTATAATACATTAAGCAACCTGCATTTTAAGACTTACTTGAACAGGAGTGGATCTTACATCTTCATGTTCAGTAATGCTTTCTTTCAGGAATTTGTCTAATGCCTATTTGAATCAGTCCTAGATTTTAGCATCCATGGCATCTTCTAGCTATGAATTCAAGACCACAATAGAAAATTTTGTATTTACCATTTCTTTTTTACTTTTTTAAAATTACAAGTTTTATCTTATAATTTTGTAACATTCTCCCCGGTTCTTAACATTGTTTAATAATAATCTCAGTTATTTTCCAGATGGAGACATTGTAAAGTGTTTGAAGCAGGAAAGTATGAAAATTTTTTGTGACTATGGAGCAGGGAGGAAGAAAATGCAGAAAAGAAGTTTCAGTG
The DNA here is from genome assembly GCA_033124195.1 of Coracias cyanogaster. NCBI lineage: Eukaryota > Metazoa > Chordata > Aves > Coraciiformes > Coraciidae > Coracias > Coracias cyanogaster. The sequence goes on from JAVSBS010000407.1 coordinate 8,106, forward strand.
TCATAAAGTATTACACTGAGAAAATTAGAGATTCTGGTAACTCTGAGGAAGAATTGATTATCTGCTCTAACTTAGACATCCAGATGCTAGAGAGGCGTGTCTGAGCTACCCACTACATGATCTTCTCATTGGTAATGGTGAGAAATAGTGGTCTTCGGTTGGAAATTTCTTTCATCTTACAGTAGTTATCTTCAGAAGTTTGATAAATACTTTCCTCAGAGTGTCAGTTTCTCTGCATTGGCTATCTAGCTGAAATAGACATTTATATTCAACTAAATAACACTTAACATGTGATGCAAAAAGGAAGCTTTGAGCCTTCTGGCGTGGAAGACCTTTCTCAGTTTCTTGAAGGGAATGGTAGGGATAAAAACATGTATTGCAATCTCTTCCAGCTGAACCACTTATCTTCTCTGTGGTGACAAATGACAGAATTAGTAAAGCCAAGCAGACTAGTTACTATATTGCAGCCTTTAAGGAAATGCCTTAGGAGTGTTGCCTGTAAGCTACTTAAAGATTTCAATCCACCAAGAATGTTTGATAGCTGTGGCTCATTATATTAACTCTGGGATCCGAGGAAAAAACCCACTAGTATAGAATACATACTGTTGAAAATTATTGTATGTATAAGACCAAATTTTCTTTTCTGCTCAGCTGCTGTTCATTGAAATATTATGTAGGTCAAGGAAACAATGTATATTTTGAATTCTTTGCTCGTTCAATGTTTCCGTGCAGTGGTGGTGTGGGTGATCTAGCAGCCATCTGTAAGTTCACTAGCTGAGAATAACAAAAGTTTAAAGCACTGCAGCCAGAGTATCATACACACAATTGCTTCTTTACAATACCTAAGATTTTCCAACATCTAGTCTAGTCACAAAGGAAGTGAACAAAGTAGTAGTTCAAACTTTGTGTGTTTCATACACTACAAGGGAGAAAGCCATGATCAGTTCCTAGATTTTTACTTTGTTCTTACATACATTGCATAATTGTTGCTACAGTAAATTTCCATGGAAATCTGCTACTTATGCATTCATAGAAATACATTTTGTCAGTTCAGTTTAAGTTTGAAGACCAGTGGATTACACACTGAAATTCTTTAGAATGGTGATTTTTGTTTACATTTCCAAGTAATAACTTTGTGCTGTGAAATATCTATGTGCTATGATGCTCTTATTTGTATTCAAATCCTGATGAACAGATGGAAAAAATGACTAGTTACTTTCAGTGTTGTCATTGCTTCAGTTACTATAATAATTTGATTTATCATTTCTGGCTCAAACAAATGAAAAAAAAAATTTTTTCTGTATGAAGTTAGACTTTAAGCATCAAAACCACACAACATCATAAGCATGTGATACACTGTGTTGTACAGTAATTAATAGCATTTTCCCCCTCTGTATGTAATCTCAATATGCAATACCTCTGATAGATGAGGTAGCCAGAATTTAACTTCAAGATCCTTGAAAACAACCATGAAAGACTCAATTTCGTTTGGAAGTATTCACTCCTTGGACAGATAAGCAGCCTTAGAAATGTGTATGATGATTGAAAATTAGTGACTTGTACTGAGCCTTTGCACTCAGTTAGTTATATGTGGAGAGCTACCATGCTCTGAAAGTCCCCAAACTAAGATGCCAATAATTTGTCTCTCATTGGAGACTTTTGACTCCTGGTCCAATTCTGCTATCCTTTGCACTTCTGAATTTAATTTTTAAGACTCTTATTGGATTAATTCCACATACTATCTAAACAGAGATCTGATTGTAATTTCTGTAAAGAACCCTCACCATGACAAACTAGAAGCTATTAGGAACAGTTGGAATTTATACTTTGATTTATTCAGCAGTTTTGAAAAAAAAAAAAAAAAGGAAAAAATATAGAGAAAGTATTTCCTTTTTTTTTCCAGCTATTCAAAATTGCATGAAACTGAAAACAAAAATATCTCTGAGAATTAGATATTACAAATACCTAGTTCCATCTTTATGAAATACCAGTATTTGATGTAAACTGCTTTAACAAAATGCAGACCTAAAAAGATATATTTTTGGAAGCTGAACTTTCCTCAAAGAATTTGTTAATACAATGAGTCTTTGATCCAACATCTGAAGCATTAAGGTCAAAGCGTAGAAATGTATTTTTAGGGCAGTGGCAGAGTTATGCTACTTACACTGGCAAAATTAGCTGAGAATACAATGTTATTGAAAAGAATAAATGTAACTGTTCAGAAGTTTGGTTTTTTAGATGTTATTCAAGACCATGACAGCATTACTAAGGACTATCCCCCAAAAACATTGGAGTTGTTTAGTTTCAACTTTTTTTAGTTATCTGTTTTGAAAATTTTCATGTTAAATATATTGCTTCAGAAATTTTAATTTTAATAATTGTTCCAGAATACAGTTTCCCACCCTTCCACAGATACCAGGAAGGAAAAGGAAGTTTCTAGAGAGGAAAGGTAAGTCCAAGTAACTTCAAATAAAATAAATCAGAAAAAAAAAAAGTTCCTGTTTCAGTGATATGATTTATCTCTTTAAAAAATAAAAACAAACCTTCCCCTCCCCTTACCTTGTGACAATACCTTGTTGTCTGTTCTAGGTCCACTGCTCTTTCTCGTCTCTATATGTCCCATCTTTTAGGGCTGCCAATGGTAGTTTGTCAGAACCCTTCCTCCCTTTTGTGTTGTTGCCTGTCGTAGTAGTCTCATAGAACCATAACTTGTTAGTCAGAAATCACACAGCCTATATGTAGGTAGGGCTGCCAAGCCAGAGGAACTTGGTGTTCTTATTTGTTAATTAATTAATTTTCTTGTTTAGATATTTCCATTAAACCCTTAAAAACCAGCAATATTGACTTTATAAAGTATATAAACCCATTTTAGAGAAAATTTCTAAAAAAAAAGCCAAACCCAATCATTTATCAGAAATCATTTATGTCAATTAAAACTACCCATTAGCATGGGATATGTTAACTATTATAAGAGTAATAACAGGGTAAATTCCTTAAAGTAAAGGAAAGATTACCAGCTCGGTTCTGTATTCAGGGTGCAAATGAAAAAAAAATTCTCGTTAAGTGGAGACCTAGCTGTCTATAAATCCTGCAGGGACATGGTATTCACTGGAGTGAAGACCTTGATTAAAAAACTAAACAGAAAGTAACAGCTTGAAGAATTGGATTACCCAGGACACACTCAAACTGTAAGCACATCTGTGGTAGACCGTTGATTTGTTATAATAATTTATGCCTTTAATCTTTTTGTAAATATGCCTAGAAGGAATACAATGGATACATAGTAACATACTTCAAAATAAAGGAATTAATCTGTTTACATGTGAAATCAGTCTCTTTTCAGTTCTTTGGGCAACTAGCTATTACTACTTCCAGGTACTCAGATTTTTGAACATACATGAATGAAGGATGAGCACTAATTATGCAATATATATATGACCATTCTTAGACAACAGCATACCTGTCCATCCTCATAATTTTTTTTGTTCCTAGCATCTCTGTAATGTGTAACTATATGTTGAGTGTGGATTTATATGTATTTCCTTTTGAAAATAAAAGACAAAAGAACAGTTGATGATGGAAGAGAAAATTTTCAAATACCAATTCATTGTTATTGTAAAATGGAGGAAGTGCTTACCGATGCATATTTTATCATCCTGCACATTAATTCCATTATTCAGAAATGCTGAGGTTATATTCCAGATGATAAAATATTACTCTTCGTATTTTGAGCCCTAATTAAAGACAGTTTTGAATTCACCTTGCAAAATGCATTAACATTCTGACATGGAGGTACAGGTCAAATGTAAATTACCCAGCAATTATGAGTGAGAGTCCAAAAACTGCCAGCTTAAAGTGCCTGGAGACTATTTTTTGTTGACCTCATTAAGAATATTTTAAATGGATGCATAAACATGGAGAAAAAAAGGAAAATCTTTTTGTTTAAAGTCTTCATTAATAAGTAGTGTTAACAATGTCTTGGTCAGAAACATAGAAAAATAAAAAAAATTTTTGAAAAGTAAATAAATTAATGAGAAAATAGAAAATGGAAATACTGAATATTTTACACATAATTTTCAGTGATAAAACATAATTAATGCCTAAAGTTATGCAGCAGTCATAAGTAGGAGTGTAGAAGCATAAGTGACTTTCCAAATTTAACAAGAAGAGGGTTACACAGATATAGGCTTATTTTATACAGTTATAGCATTTTAGTTTCATAAATATATACAGAGTGAGACATCTGCTTTCCATTTCACGCTATTAGCAGGTATTTCTCACTGAAGACTTCCTTGCCCTGCCTTGTTTTGTCTTGACTTTCCCTTGCCTTGTTTCTTCCCTTGCCTCTTGCTATGCCTCTTATCTTGCCTTTTGCCTTTTCCCCTGAAGTATGCTTAATTATTTTGCATTTTTGTGGTACTGAATTTTGAAAATCAGAGAAGTCAGTAGAGCAGGTATAATGTAATTTCTCAAATGAATAATGGGAAAATACTGATTTTTTTATTTTTTTTTTAGCCAAAATAGGCCTGGGACAGATATCTTTGGGTAACAACTGACAAATGGGACCCTGTTGAGTTTCTGAACTCAAAGACATGAAAAAACCTTATTTTTACAGTCATCAATGTGAAAATAAAATATAATTAAGAAAACTACCATTGTGCTTGTTAGTTTTTTGGTCTTTTGATTGCCCTTATTTCATCCTAATCTCACCTGTTATCAACTTCTGGCTTGTTTTTCACTTTTAAGAGCAGACTAAGACAAGTTAAAAAAAAAAATCCTAATAGACTCTTTAGCAAAGAAACCTGTAGAAAGCACAACTGGGGAATCAGTGAATAAAGTGAATAAATAATACAAAATCAGTGATGGAGTAGAATAGATTGCTGTAACCATAAACTAAGTAGATCCAATTTAGCATGGTTAAATTACTGTTCAGATAAGTAGTTTTATCAGACATTTCAATAGAAATAGTATCTTCCCTGAATCTGGATTTCCTAGGAAAGGCAAATTCCCTCTTCTTTTCACAAGAACATCTTTCCAGTGTTATAAACTGTGGAGTATAAGCATTCTGTTATAATCTTTAATGTCTGTGATAATATTAACAAAATAATGTTGTTCATAAATGCGGTTTTGAAAACAATGTCTCAAAACTAGCACAGTTTTATTTTGTGGAGTAGGTTCTTTACATATTATCAAGGAATTAAGGGATGTCTCCAGATCAGCTACCCTAGCCTTTATGGGTGATTTTAACTTCCCAGGCATCAACTAATGTCATACAGAGGACACAAATATGTCCAGGAAACTCCTGAAGCATGTTGAAGATAAATTCTTGGTGTAGGACTAAGGGAGCCAACTAGGAAAGGTGCCTTTTTAGATTTATTATTTGTAAACAGAGAAGGACTCATGGGCAAAATAATTGGTGGCTGTCTTGGTCATAGTGACCACAAAGTAGTTGAGTTTCAAATCTTTGGTGATAGGAGAAAAACTGCAAGCAAATCTCTGACCTTGGATACGAGAAGATCAGACTTGGGCTGCTGAAGGAGGTAGTTTATAAGATTCCTTGGGAATCTGCTTCTTAATGTATTTGGGTCCATGAATGCTGGTCATGTTTTACAAACCATCTCTTAAAAGTACAGGAGCAGGGAATTCCGAAGTGTCAAAAGTCAAGCAAGCAGGGCAAAAGCATGGCTTGGTTGGGCAGGGATCTTCCTCTAGAACTTAGGTGGAAAAGGACAATGTATAGACATTGGAAGCAAGGACACTGGAAGCCTGTTTGCCGCTCTAGGGAGAAAATTTGTATGGCCAAAGCTCAATTATAGTTCAAGCTGGCCAGCACTGTGAAGGACAAATAAGGGCTTTAAAAAGTGTATTTACAACAAAAGGAGGATCAGAGTTAGTATTAGTCCATTACTCAATGAGGTTAGTAACCTCACAAATAGGGAGGTATAAAAAGTGGCGATGTCTAATGCTTCTTTTCCTCTGTCTTTAACAGCGATAATGGGTTCTGGGACCCTGGGAGCCCTGTGTTGGAAGACTGTGACTGGGGAGATGACAAACTCCCAGCCATCTCTGAACTTGTTTGAGATTTGCTGCTCCATCTAGATGCAAGTAAATCTATGGGACCTCGTGGGATTCATCCCAGGGTACTGAAAGGGCTGGCCATTTTCATCCTGGGACCTTCCTCCATTATTTTTCAATGGTCTTGGGAGCCTGCAGAGGTCCCTGTTGACAGGAAGCTGGCATTTGTTGTCCAATTTTCAAGACAGGTAAGAAGGCAGACCCTGGTACTTACTGGCCTGTCAGTTTCACTTCAGTGTCTGATAAAATTATGAAGATTATTCTGGGAGCTTATGAAAAACACTTGAGAGACAAGGCAGTCATTGGTCATAGCCAACACAAGACCAAAAGGGGAAAGTTCTGTTTAACAAACTTAATGTCTTTTTATGACAATGTCACCCATCAGCTGACCAAGAGAAGCCAGTAGATTAAGTGATTTTGGATTTTAGCAAAGCCTTTGATTCTGTATCCCACAGTGTCTGGGACAAAATATTCAGCATACAGCTAGACAAGACCATAATAAGCTGGATGAACAATTAGCTGATGGGTTGAGGTCAAAGAATTATAGTAAATGGGGTTACACCAGGCTGACAGCCAGGCACCAGTGGGTATCTCCAGGGCTCAGTTTTAGGATCAGTGCTCTTTAACATTTTTATAAATTATTTAGATGCAGGAATCAAATGGACATTAAGGAAGTTTGCTGACAATACTAAATTAGGAGTAGCTGTGGACTCCCTTGAATGGTGGAGAGGCCTTACAAATTTGGATAGACTAGAGAGCTGGACAATCACCGACTACGTGCAATTTAGCAAGAGCAAGTGTCAAATTCTGAATTGGGGATGGGGTAATCCTGGTTATACACAAAAACTGGGAGAATGAGAGGCTGGAAAGCAGCCATGCGGAAAGAGATTGGAGGGTTTAGTTTGATGGCAATCTCTTAGTCATATGGTTTAGTTTTAGGTAGTCCTGCAAGGAGCAGGAAGTTGGACTTGATGATCCTTATGGGTCCCTTCCCACTTGAGATATTTTGTGATTCTATTATTTTAGTGATGCAAATCATGAAGAATTACCTGCCAAGTTTCTTTAAAGAATCTCTTTTCCTGTAAGTTTTGATGTATTAAGTAAGATCAAAAGAAGAAAATAATGGATAGCAGTGCAGATATGCTAAAAGTAGAAGATCCTCAATTAATCAGAATTAATCATTGTAGCATGCAGTCTTGACCATGTGATGTGGTATTGACCTCCCAGCTGTGCAGCTCTGCCACTTACTTACAGAGAAATTGGATTGACTCTATTACACAGTATAGTAGCTTGGCAGAACATTGCTCTGCTTAAAATATATATGAAATCTTGATGATTAGGGTGAATTTAGGGATATGAGTTCATAACTTTTTCTTCTTTCTACTGATAATACAACTCATAGATATGAATGATGGATTCTTTGAGGTCACCACTGTACTGCAAGAGTATAATAGTTGTGTGAAGTCAGAGAGAAAAGCTCTTACTAAAAAAACCCCTCCTTTATGTCTAGGCTATCTGTAAATGATGAGAGTGAAAAAGTTCCATGTAAGTAGGCTTTACTAATCTGTATGCTTAAAATAGAGCCTTTATAAAAATATCTGTTAGTCTCTCACTGTTCTGTCATTCACAAACAAGTTCATTGTGGACTTGATAAACTCCTGGCTAAACTTAGGTATTTAAAGAAATTTGAGATATTTTATGGGGTCACCTGGCCGCTAGCTGCTGCTCCAGAAGAGTGTGGGTCTCCAACTGGTAACATTATATCTGACAGCCATCTGCTTTAGTGTCTTGGAGGACTGATGGCATCTTAAATGTCTTCAGGAAACCAAATAAAGGTTCCAGAAATGTTTAGTTTGAGTCTGTAGATACTGACATCTGAAGAGGAAATATGAACATAGTCATATCAGCTAGGTATGTGAGCTCCAAAAGTAGTCAGTGAGATCTAGAGATCACATATTTAAGTATAAATATCTAATGTTATCAGAAATGCACCCCAAGACTTCTGCCATAGAATCATAGAATATCAGGTTGGAAGGAGCCTCAAGGACCATCTGATCCAACCTTTCTTGGCAAAAACACAGTCTAGACAAGGTATCCCAGCAACCTGTCTAGCTGAATTTTAGAAGTGTCCAATATTGGGGAATCACCACTTTCCTGGGGAGATTATTCCAATGGCTGATTGTTCTCATTGTATTGTGAAAAATTTTCCTCTTAGGTCCAATTGGAATCTCCCCAGAAGTATTTCCCTTACCTTTAAAGTGGATGAAATGGTTTTGTTCTTCCAGGAGAGCATTCTTGAAAGACTCCCAGCACACGCTAGCTCCTTTATCTTCCATGGATGCTTCCCATGAATCCCTCCCAACTGAGCTCTGAGCAAACTGAAGTTTTCTCTTCTAAAATCTAAAACCTATGCCTTAATACTAACCTTCAGTTTGCTCAGCAGGATCCCAAACTTCACAATATTGTGATCACTGCAGCTAAGGCTGTCACAAACCAAGATATTACGGAGCAGGTTTTCTTGGTTCGTAAGCAGCAAGTCCAGCAGCACCTCATTCCTGATTGGCACATCTAACATTTGTATAAGAAAGCAGCCCTTTGTGCATTCCAGGAACTTTATGGGTGGCATGTGAGCTGCTGTGTTCTTCTAACAAGTGTCTGGGTAGTTGAAGTCACCCATGAGAACCAGGTTCTGTTCACCCAAAGCTTGTTTAACTGACCCAAATATTGCTTCATTAGTCTTATTGTCTTGGTTTGGAGGTTGTTAGCAGATGCCTACTGTGACATTCCCCTTGGAGATGATCCCTCTGATCTTAATCCAGAGGCATTTTATGGGGCTTCTACAATTACTGTAGTTGACTTCTGTTCATTCAAGGTTCTCCTTAACATAGAGCATGACTCCTTCTCCTCTTCTTCCCTGCCTGTCTTTACTAAACAGCCTACAGCCATCTATTATGATTCTCCAGTCATGTGGGTTGTTTCACCATATTTCAGTTACTCCTATATCATAAAGTTCTGACTGGGTGCAGAGCTTCTGTTCCTCCTGTTTGTTCCCCAGGCTGCATGCATTGGTGTACATACACATGAGGTGGTTGGCCTTCTTGCTCTTGTCTTGGAAGGCAGATAAGAAATGTTTGTTGCTGCTCTGGTTGGCCTGGCTTATTCCCCAGTGGGTTGCAATGGTGTGACTATTGCTACTTTGGAACCTACACCCACATACTTCAGTTGAAAGCCCAAGTTGGCCAGCTTGCTGCCAAAGATTCTCTTGCCTCTTCTGGACAGGTGGATCTCATTCCTCCCTAGCAGACTATAGTAATTGAAGAATGTTGCATTGTCATAAAAGTCAAAACCCTCACAATGGCACCAGCCATGAAGCCAGAATTTGATTTGCATTATACATCTATTTCTGGCTGCCCCCTTTCCTCTAACTGATATAGTGGGAAAAAAAAAAAGACAACCTGGGTACCAATACTTTTCTTTTACACTCCTAGGACTATGTAGTCTTCCTTGATTTTCCACATGTTCTGGCTTCCAATGTCATTTCTGACCACATGAAAGAGTAGCAATGGATAGTAGCCTGTAGTCTTGATAAGTTGTGGCATCTTCTCAGTAACATTTCAGACCTCAGCTCCTGGAAGGCAGCATACCTCTTACGACTTCCTGTCAAGCCAACAGATAGATGCCTCAGTGCCCCTTAACAGAGTTATGCACTGTGAGAACTCATTGTTTCTTTTTGTGGTATCCACTATGTGCTGCTGGTACAGCACAATTTCTAGATTGGTGAATTTTGGTGGGAAAGCAAAATAGAAAAAGTGACTTCTTAATGTTTTGTGTTATTTATTTCCATGTACACACAATGCTCATATACATATCTATGACATCAACTCGATCCATGAAATCAGAAAACTGTGATCATGTCACATGATTAGTTAAGCTCATGTCTTATTTTGATGATGTATTTAATGATAAAGAATATGACCATGGAAAGAATCCAATAAACTGTCCTTTATTTACAATGCTTTCTGTTCCTTCACATTTCTAATGTTTCTATAATACTTGGTGTATCCTATTCTTCAAACATGATTTGTCAAATATGTCTTGATAGAACACCGTGATCAATCCTCAAACAGTCTAGAGAGTCTGAGAATTTAAATTCTACTTACTAAGCATTTATTAGACTAAATGTTGGTTTTGGCTGTAAATGTTAGATGCAGTGAATCTACCTTTAAAATTATACAATTTACTCTTTTGTGAATTCCCTCAGTCCGCTATTTCTTCTTAGTGTCATTTGAAAACTAGACTTATCACAGCAAATGAAGTATAACATCCACAGCATGATGTCAGACATCTCACAGGCTGGAAGGGATCCCAGCAGGCTTTCTGCATCAATTTCAACAGCATCACAAATCAAAATGCTTTCTGCTGTGTACTATTTGCCATATGTTCTTTGTACTGTTTGAGTATCAGGCTTCTTTAGTAATTAAATAAACCTTTCAATGCATTTTAAATAGGACAAGCAATTAAGAATTATATAAATAACCTGTTGTTTCTTAGCTACTTCCAGTGTAAAACAATTACAGTAATCCCTATCAGGCTATTTTTTGCGGACAACCAAATGAAGTTGAAGAATAATTCATTCTTTAATAGATCGGGCCAACGTACAAATCCAGGACTGAGTGGGAAAGAAGGTAGACTGCTTCTGAGGCTGGCTGGTTTTAACTTCATGTCTTAATGCTAGAGAACATAAAAACCAGTGTAGTATATGCATAAGACTTGTATTGATTCCAAAGACAACCGGAGAGACAGTGGTTCAGGAAATACTTTGATAGGTATTTCTCCCCTTAGAGGGGTGGCAATTAACTTTTTTTGGTTGCAGCCACAGCCTTAAGTTTTCCTGTTAGCAGAGGCTCTGTGACCTGCCAGGCATTCTGAAGATCTATCTCTCTCTGGAGTCATAGCATTGTGAAATATATTGTAGGCAGGAGGAGGAAAGTCTGTAGCTGAAATACTGGTCTAAAAATTTCTGAAAAAACTCATCTTGTAATAACCATTTTTCCCCAAGCTATGCCTATTTCCTTTAAAAATAACAATTTTTATTTCTGTGCCTACTACATATAAAAACACAGCAATATCCATATATATAGGAATGTGTTTAACTACTTAAATGTGTTAAACAACGTAGGAAAAATTTAAATCTTTAAAAACTAGATAATCCATATAGTAGACATAGGAAAGGTGAAGCATAAAATGTTCTGTGAACCTTTTTATGCTCTTATATAACATATAAAATATTCCTTTAAGATTATAAAATATGCCCATGTGTTTATTGCTTGTAAGCTGTCTCCAGTTCACATCAATAAAAATGTAGGAGTATTTTAATCAGTGATTTAGGCATTAATTGTGTCATTAATTGTATTAACATGCCTTTGAAATGTGTGATTGAAAAAACAACAAAAATCTACAAACTAAACTTCATGTTAAAAGTAAGAGTTAGATTAGACCTTGTTTCAGATTAATGAGACTTTAAAATAAAACAGGATGGGATTTAATCAATTCCTTTACAACGTAAGTACAGAGCTGTTAACAATATGGACATGTATTTGTCATTCATCTCCTTTTAATTATAGAACAGTGATGCCTTTGTTAGTTAATTCATATGCTTCTTAGAAGAGCTAAGAACAACCTTATAGCTTAGATGTCAGGGAGAATCCCAGATACAGATTGTCAGAATAGATTTAAAGGAGCTTACTTATGTGCAAGAGAATTACTATTATACATTACAGAGTATGTGAACAAAATTTTCTTGAGATTTTAAGAAAAGAAACAGAAAACTCCCAGATGAACTTTTTTTTTTCTTAATCACAAAATGGTTGATGTTAGAAGGGACCTTTGGAGGTCATCCTGTCCAGTCACCCACTCAAGCAGGATCATCTAGAGGAAGTTGTCCAGGACAATGTACAGAAAGCTCTTGAGTATCATACAAGGATGCAGAATTCCCACTTCCTCCGGGAAATCTGTGACTGTGCTTGGTCGCTCTCACAGTAGAAAAGTGTTTTCTGGTGTTTTCAGGGTAGACAAATTCAATGACTTATGGTATTTTATTATTTTTGTATTTTTATATCTTTGAAAATACCTGTCACAGTTTATATCCAAAGTAGTAATAAATTTTTCATATCTATCCCTGATTGCATATATCAGCAATTACTTCTTCAGTAAATTTGAAAATGACATTGAAAAAGTGGTTTGTTTTTTAGGATAGGTAGCAGTCAGAATCAAAGCAGAAAATATATGTAGACTAGAGTACCTGAAAAGCTTTCTAGACTGACAGTTTTAACTTAAGATGGGTAGCTAAGGAGCATTCAACATTAAGGTCTGCAGGTATTTATGCCTCAGGCATCTTTTCTCATATTAACTGGGTTCTCCCTCACATCCTTACTATCAGGATGTCCTTAAATTGTCATGAGATTAAGTGTGATTCCCACTGCTTTGCAAATTCTGATTACCTAGTCAGAATTAATACTAGATTGTGAAATAGTTTCTACAGAGATTTTGTTTCACCTCTGATAAGGGACATAGCGTATAGTTTCCCTTGTGCAATGCTGACTGTAAGGTCTTAGATGAGTTACAAACTGATGTCATTTTTCTGTACACTCTTTAAACAGCTAAAATGTTAAAACTTTTACCTGGAGTGTATATCAATATTTCTATAATGCAGCGTTAAAATAAGCTTCTTCTACTCAAGTTAACTTTAAATTATCAAAATTATCGAAGGCTTTAACATTAAAATTTATAAAAATAAGGCTGCTTTTATGTAACTTCCTATTAGGTATCACCATTCAGCCCCCTTTAAAGCTCTCTTGTTTCATTTTATTTTGATGGGTTTTATTTTGTTTTCTTTCTCCAGAGAACTTTAGATACTGTGGCACTCTCTTTTCTTTTATTCTGGGTAATTGTCTTTCTTCCTATGTACCAGACATAGCTGAGATTATAATGATTACTCTATACCATAGAGACCAATGAAACTATTTGATTCAGTAGTACTCAAAGTGAAATACTGCAGTTAACACGTTCTTCATCTTTGCTTCCTAAGGACAGGTTGGCATGTTCAAGGTTGACATTTCCTCTAACGGAGAGCAGTTACCAACAGAGAAAAATCTCACTAGTTTTAAAAATTAGAGAGCAATTATAAGCATTCCAGTGTCATACATTTTAAGACAAGCACCTATCTAAAAAAGCTAAAAATTCAATGTAAAGAAGACTCTGTAAATTACTGGTCTGAAATGTGAAAATGAAATAATCCTTTAGATACTTCATTTTTTTCTTTTTTCATCTACATATCCCTGGCAGTAGCTCAAAGCTAATGGTGCAGCTATTCAGAATTCTGTTCTTCCATGCATGCACAAACACTTCAGGAATTGCATTCAGTCATTTCTCAGGAGGAAAATAGCAACAATACTAACTTTGTGTACCAACTGCTTTCTATCCAGTAAGGTAAATTAACTTCTCTTGGCTGCCAAGACTGTTTATGCATATAATAAGAGCAAAACAAAGTGACTGAAACGCCACTTTGGAAATGAAGTGTCCATACTGCTCAGAGTTAACAGGAGACATCTGAAATACAATCAGATTTATTAACAAGTTTCCCATACATGAAGAGAAATACTCTAAATTCAGAATAAGATTATTTACTATGTTTTTAAAATTAGTTCATTTTAAATGTCATGTTGCTGCTGTAATTTTACTACTGATATTGTCTTCATTCCCTAAATTACTTAAGTATGATTGTTGTTGGTTTTATTTCCTGAAGAGGTTCATATTCATGATCAGTCAAAATATTCAACTGGAAGTACTTATAGAAAAGGTGATAAATTAGCCAGTATCCAAAAATACGACTTCATAAAATCATTCAATGAGAGGGCAGGTGATCTGCCAAGTGATAGAGACTGAGAACAGGCAGCAGCACAGCCAGGAATACATAACAGATTTTCTATCTTCTAAACAACTGACTTTCAAATAAATATAAGAATTCATCATGCTCAAACAATTGATGCAAGTGAACCATGCCAACATAAGTACTAAATGGCAAAAATAAAGAAGGGAGGGGCAAAAGCAGCACAGCATGTTGGATCAGAACAATGAGACCAATCCTTACAGAAATATTTCTCTCTACTTGAAATATAAAATAACATTTCCCAAAAACTTTAATAGTGTAAAAAGAGCAATAGTTGCTTAATTTATACTAAAGGTGCAAAACCTGTTTTGATAAAAATAATAAATTTGGAATATAAAATATAATGTTTCCCCCCAAAAAAGTGACTGAAATCATCCTTTGTTTTAATGAAAACAAACATTAAAAGGAAAAAAGGAAAAAACAACAACAGCAACAACAAAAAACATCAGAGGAATGCCAGAGCCATTTAGGATTCGGTAAAAATAGATGCGGTAATATATTATCCTTTGGATTACTTCTAAAAATGCATTTTAAGTAAGTACCTAAACCTGTATGGTGATTTAAGATAACATAGGAGACACATTTGGTCACAACAACCCCCAGCAAGCTACAGGCTTGGGGAGGAGTGGCTGGAAAGCTGCCTGGCAGAAAAGGACCTGGGGGTGCTGGTTGACAGCCAGCTGAACATGAGCCAGCAGTGTGCCCAGGTGGCCAAGAAGGCCAATGGCATCCTGGCCTGTATC
>JAVSBS010000408.1:3090-17236 GCA_033124195.1 Coracias cyanogaster
GTTGTCAAGGAGAGAAAAAAACCCCACAACGATCCCCACACAGTATGCCTTGAATACACACAATTAAATTTGTCACAAAATTACAGATGAGTCCTCCGCCAAACTTTGAAAGCCTGCCCCAGTACCCTCGCCTCTCCTAATTGGGCTTGGCAAGGAGCACCAAGATACTGTTAAGTCTGAAAGTTTGCTCGAGAACCAGATCCACAGGTTAGAGAAGTTTTCTCAAGCCACTCCCAGCTGGCTAGTGGGCAAACCACAGGGAGACTGCCAGAGCCTCCAAGGAGGGCAAAGTTGAGGGCAGGATGTGACACACTTACCGCAATCACACAGGCGACTTGTCTTCTTAACACGCAGCGTGGCTTACAGCCCCTGAGCAAGTGTTCAGGGCTAGCAGCTCAAACACCGCGAGATCCATTTTTTATTGTATTGTTAAAGTATGTAATCAGTAAGATCATTTGTTCGTACAGAATCACAGGATTAAAGAGCTGGGATCTTTACAATTAAAAGGTAAAGCATGAAGTCCTCTTATTTTGCAGCTGAACACAAACACCAAAGGCTGTTGCTCCACTGCCCTTCTCTGAGACTACTTCACCCCTCTGGAACATGAAATATTTCAGCTTAAGTCTTGGAACATTTTCATTTGTGGTTTAGGGCATCTCAACCGATTGGATGCAATTACCTGCGCCAGGACCAAAAGCAGAGTAACACATTCATTCCCTGGCTTTAGTACATACTGCTTGAATTACAACTTTTAATTGCAGCAATCTTATGTTTAACATACAAAAGAAAATCCCACCTATCCACCAAGAATTTTAACAGTAAAGCCCCATTTTGAAAGCACAGTTGAATCCTGAGCCATGAATGCATCTCTCACCATCTCCAACTACATACATATGAAAGCAACCACAACAGCACACAACTCCAGCTACGTACATACCTGCCAGGTAGGAAACACGTCTAGGTGAGAGGAATACTTTTATTTTCTAAAATACAACACTATTTGTCAATTTAAAAGAAAAAAAGATTATAGCAGACGGGCCACCCTCCTTAAAACCAAGCGTAAACAAGACTCAGATACTGCAGAAGAACAGCAATACCTTGTAGCTCTGTTACCATGTCAAGTTATTAATTTGAGAGTTGGGTCATTTGCTAATAAAGTGAGGAGCACTTACTGTCAGTAATGTTGCAGAACCTGACAATCTAAACACATTTGCCTACTTTCTCCTCCCCCATTTTTAAATGTAGTTAAAATATCCATTTAGAGGGTCAGAGAAAAGAATCTAGGACAGATCCATAACAAGAGTGAGTGAGTTGCAAGTGCAGAAGCAACACAAAACATGACTTCAGAGGAGCAGGAAGTGCAACAGCACATAAGATACAATCACATCCACAGGTGAGTAAAACCAGGATAATGCCAGAATTAGGTTAGCATTGAATATTCCAGAAGCTCAAACGCAAAGTTGAAGCATTTTAATTCTATTGCAGTTTTATAACATTTTATCTGCTAGTCTTCGTAACACTTTGGTCTGGAAATGACTTATTACCAGATGAAAAGCACAAAAAATAGGTGAGAGGAAAAAATGTCTAGCTACCTACAGGGCAACACAACCGGATTTACGTGATCTGTGGTTACAATAAATGCAGAGGCAGACAAATTGCACCTGACAGCAGACAAAACTCAAGCCTTTCAATTTATTAAATAGAAGTTGTTACTGTTTGCAGCGAAGGATGTTCATCGCCAGCTACACAGGGAAACATATTTTGAGATACTTAAGTTTTATTTTTACCAATTCCAGCTTCGGGTTGGGAGCATGTGTGTTTTTTCTTTTTCAAAAGCAAGTGCACGTTGACATATTTTTCTAAAAACAAATGCACACGCTTGTCATACTGACCACATTTTAACCACAGCAGCAATGTCATACAACCCATCAGGCTTCTGGATTCTACAGAGTTTCACAACATTAAAACAGATTTGTACTCACATCACACTTAAATACAATTTCAAGTCAGTTTCTTCGGTCTTCTCACTTTTTGTTAACACCTTTATATCTGTAGCTAGCCCCTTCCTCAGGTTTATGCTTCCATTTCATTAGGCACTAGTTTGTCTTAGTTTGTCCTGTGTGGTTTTTATGAGTTTTAGCAAGTATTGACTTTCCACAGTACAGTTTCCTCTCATGACAGCACCACATAGTTAAGCTCATAAAACCAAAGAATTCCTTTCTAACTTTTTCCAGCATTGTTTGTTTATACTTCCACATATGTAATTAGTCTAGTTTCAGCTAGCAAAAATTAAAGCATTATTCTTTTAAGAAATGGAACGTACTGGGACTAATGCCTGCCAGGGAGATTGAGGTGCCAGGTATGAATTTTCAGTTTCACTAAACAGAAGTAACCCATCAGATTCACTCTGCATTTTAGATGTAAACAGAAAACCAGAACTTCCTTTTGCTTTAATCCCATAAACATTGGCGTAACGCCACATAGGATAACACACTAATGAGACTCTGGAAGCAGAGGACTTAAATGTACAATAAAGCAGCAGTTAAAAAAAAAAAATGTGGAGATCAAGGAAACAAAGTAAGAACAGCAAGAACCAGTCAGGCCAGAGACTTGTTGAACTCAGCATCCTGTCTGGAACAGCGGCCTGGATGAGACACAGAAAGCAAAGAGGCAGCACAAAGCAAGTGAGCACCTCTTCCCGGTTATATTCCTCCACAGTGAAGTGATTTGCAACTCCAGAACTTCCCCAGGGAGCATCATTTGACTTACTAGCTTAAATGCATTTTTCTATAGAAAGAAAACCTGTCCAATCACTTTTAAACCAAACTCTACAGAAGTCTGGTAATCTTGCACAACTTCTTATTAATGTCAGCAAAGAAAGTAATTGGAAGGGACCACAGGTGGGTCACCAGCCATAGGTTTCCAATCCAGTCACTGTGGTTTATTACTGCTGCAACAACTACAGAAGCCTCAGAAAAAAAAAAAAAAAAAATGATGAATGTTATGCTGAGACCTGTGGAAAAAAAAAATTGCAAAAAAAGAAGTGGTGACCTCTGTTCAATGACTATCTGACAGCTAAAGAGCCTGAGCAATGAAATGAATTTTAAAGTCATAGTGCTAAAGGAAAAAAATACACTGAACGATACTTTTCTTGCAGTTAAACCCACATGTGGGAATCTCCTTCAGAACACTTCATTCATTCATTCCAGCTCAGGAAAACACAACTTCTATTAGCATCATCTTCCTCCTTTTAATAAGTGGAGCACAGTGCTGCTAACAAGCAGATGGAGAATCTTCACAATCTACTGGCTGCAAATCTCATAAAAATTAAATCCATTTGCTGTTCTTCCATTTAAAGTATTCATGGTAACAAAGCAACAGAAATTTGCATTCAGTGGTTTCTTAAGTCATCCCTCCCTGCCCAGAATGTGAAAATAAGCCACCACACATTTTAGCACCAGTAGTCTTACTTTTTCAGCTCTGTGACAAGGATAATGACTGTGTCAAAGCCAAATGATGACTGTCTACATTATTATTTCTGACTGTTCAGAGTGTCTGGAGCATGTAAAGCAGATCAAAAGCTTCCACCACCACTTTCCAAAATGCTTACAAATTAATTGATGTCAATTAAGTAACAGCTAAGTAGCATTAGAAACCATGCAATTCACATGCAAAGAATTTTTTAAAATTTGCTTCTTCACAACTGAATTTTTGAAGTCACGTTCCACAAGCGACTGCTGCATTAAATGTGCAGAAATGCTCACGGGAGTTGTGAAGTTATACATACAACAGAAAAAAATACATATGTGGAGTACTTTTAATGGTATAGTACAGTTTGCCCCTGCTTTAAATATCACTGTCATTCTTGTCTTCAAAAAGTGACCTGCACTGTGTGGCATAAGTTACACTAGCTTTCAATATTATATACAAATATATGATAATTTTCCGTTCTATCACTTCCCCAACTTAGCTCCCAACACAATGAACTATGATGATGTGAACTATCTTAAATATTTACAGTCAGCATCCATGATGGGAACCGAGGAGATATGTGCAATATTTCTCACTTAGACTCATATACAAAAGTGATGAGTCAATTCTGCATCTTCATTATTAAAAGTCACGCATTCACCTTTCTGGGTCATTTTTTTTAAACACTGAAAAACCAAAAACAGATATTTTCCTGGACAGTTTCTCCTCTGAGCTCATTAGAAGCCATCAATGTGTATGGGAATGATTTAGCCAAAATTGTAAAGCCATGTAGGAAGAAAATTCTCGGCCCTGTTCCGATGCCCACTGAACTACATTTTCCCCTCAACTCCTGTGGTTAGTGCTAAGTTTAACACTGAAATGCTCTTACAGAAACGAGCAGCAATCACAATCTTTACATTATAAGCAATCCACAAGTCAAAAATAATGTAAGAAACAAGTCTGGCTCTGCTGTTCAGGTGGCAAAAAAAATTGTTGAAACTGAGACTCAAGTGCATCTGAAGGTTGAAAAGTAGATGGGAATAATCACCCTCCTGTATTTTTTTCAGACTTGTTTCTTGTAAAAACACTGATTTTGTTGTTGTTTAAACTGACAATCTTATCTGCTGTCTGGCTCATTGCTTTTTAGGCATATGAGAATGGCAATTATGTCCTATTTTATTTCCTTGTCCTAAATCTGTACCCTTTGAAAAGTCTACATAACCTGGTATTTTTTAATCCAACCTTCCTCCTCAACCTATGCGAGAGAACAATACATCTCTTTCTCTCCTTACCTCCAGTAACTACCGGCTGAGGCTGATGACAAAGTTTTAGTGCAAAGAGATGCTTTGGCCCTTTCTCTCTAAACCAGTAAGTAAACACCATACAAAAACTCTTATATCCTCCCAACATACTGCAGGTATCTGACATGATAAGAATGATCCTGTTGAGTCCTGTAAAGGAGAAGCATTAGCCAAAGCTCACTGTTGGTTAAGCTTCTTGGTATACAGCCATATAATTTCATTTTACATGCAGCTCTGTAAGACTGTTACATTGCTTTCTGTTAATTCTTTCCCCTGTATAGGTCTGCAAAGAGCAGAGTAAAAGGCTTTATCTACAATTGCCACAACTAAAAGGATGTTTTTCTAGTTCTGTCTTAAACATATAATGCATTAGACTGGAGTATCCACCCCCACCAAACGTCTGGAGACTATGAACTTAAATTGGTTCCGAAAGGGACCGAGCAAGCTTCTGAAGGATAAAACCCAAAACATCTTTCAGACTTGGTTATCTCAATACAGCTTCTGGCTCAGAAAGCACCTAGGGTGCAATAGAGATCCTCCTTCTCCCACTGCACATTTAACATAGTCTTACACTTTTCTGCCAATATTGTAACAACTCAGGACCCAAGTTAGATGAGCCTTCAGTGTAATAATCCTCTGTCATCAGTTTACGACTAAAATAATTTATTAGTGTTATGCACCTATTTCCAGCTTTAGCCCACACCATTACACACTCGTGCATTCACATACATGCTCCAAAAGGGAGTAGCAATTACCCTGCTTATCCCAGAAAGGAAGTTCAGTATTGGAGATTTATAGTATTTATTCTTTTTATATTGCTAGTTATACTGTTGTTTGATTCCAAAAGATCCTGGAGTGCTTCATATCCAGACAAATTGCTTTATTACTGGAACATACCAGATTCACAATGAAACTCAGCAACATCATTTTTTTAAATTATGATGCTTAAATGTACTTCAACAGATGCGCATGTTTAAAAAATGAAAACCAGTGTTTTTCCAATTCCTCACAAAAATGGAATATTTCAATTTAAAACAGAAAAACAAAAAGCCCCAAACTTACCTTTGTACTTCCCCCTCATCCAATCAAGCAAGCCTGTCAGCAGCTTACTCCAGGGAAGCTAAGCGCTTCTCTAGGCAAGTCTGGCTCCAACCATCACCCTCTACAAAAATCTAGGCTGTCTCAAAGGCTCCTCTCCAACTCCATGTCTGTTCAGAAAGCTTTATTAAAAACACGAGGTAAACAAACTAGACTACATGAAGAAACACCCTGCAGAAGCCACACAGAGCAGCAGGTGGTAGAGAACTAGAGCTACAAAGGGCACCCACTGCATTGCACCAGAGGAGATTCATTCACAACATCGTCTTTTGGTCTGTGACTTCTCAATTGCTCTGCAGAGCAACCACCAAGGGTGGCAACAGAAAGAGGACAACATTCAAACAGGCTGAAAAGCCCACAGCACAGAAACATGGGAACAGCTGTAGCGGAATCTAGCAGGGATCACTCTAGCCCCTTACTTTTGTCTCCAGCAGGGATTAATGTCAGATGTTTAGGGAAGAGTTTAAAACAGGCCAAGCATGTGGCGATGCTGCCACAGAACACTCTCCCCCATTCCAGTTTGTGGCTTCAATTACAGGCAAGGTCTTTGTATTTAATCTTTAACAGATTCATCTTCCATGAGTTTGTCCAATTAGTTCTGAACCCGTGTAATCTTTCAGCATTCATATCATCCTGTGGCAAGGAGTTCTGCAGCTCATATGGTGGGATGAATAAACTTTTTTAATGTTGAATCAACCTGCCAGTTTCACGTGATGTCGCCTAGCTCTACACAGGACCTAGTCATTCTGTTTTCTTCCTATCTGTGATTCATGGGTTTCTTTCACGTCCTCTCCACAGCAATTTCTTTTTGAGGCTGAAGGTTTCTATTTGACAGAATTTTTCTCGTGCAGAAAACATCCCATTCATCTGATCACTCTTACCAATATGCTCTGAAGCTTTTCGAGTTCCACTGCACTGTTTTTGTGAATGGGAGGAGCAAAAACTACTACCCAAAAGTACAGCTGATGTGCAAACTTAATGGATTTTTAAAGTTGCAGTGTCTTAAGCAGCTTTCCAGAATATTTAAACCCCAACACAAACCTCCACCCTTCTCATCCATGACTACTCTGTCAGAATAAAGATGCTCTGCCCATCATGTTTGCCCTCACAAGCAGACAGTTCCAGTCTGCTTTTCCCACTTAGCTTCAGTGGTCCCTTGCCCATGCACAGCAAGGTGTCAAGGTGTCTACAAAATACCAATAAGTCATTTCCTCTCAGAAGCATCAACTTCCCAGCAGCTCCACCAGGATTCCTGCAAAGGGAGAACAGGGCTTTGCTCCACTGGTGTCATAACAAGAAAAATAACATCAGGAAGCAAGAGTTGTGTGCAGGACACTGGAGGCTGCCACTACAGCACCGTGCTGGTGAGACATCTCATGTGAGGAGCTGCCACAGCCACCATTTCTGAGGAGTTGCAACCAACTGAGAGTATTTGGTGGCAGAGAACTAAATAGTTGTATTAGGCAAGAAAGAACTGGTGAAATGAGACCAAGCATCAACCAGGTGAGGGTGAATGGGGACAAGTGAGTGAAATAGTGACCGTGCTGGGCAGAGGAGACAGAGTAGGAGGCAAATGACTGGGACTGAGTCAAAAAGTATGCCACTGTGCTGGGACTGAGTGGTGAATCAGTCAGGTGCAACAGCTTCTTCATGTGTCCAGGAAGTAGAAATAATGAACCTGGCCTGAAGTTGAGTAGTTGGACAATTATCACATGAAGTAACAATTTATGAACATACTTTGAGAGAGACTGAGGACAGACAAAGATAAAACCATCGGGGAGCCAAGGGTCTGCCCTGGTCTGAAGTCAAACAGTGATACGCTAAAGGGAAAGAAAAAGGCGTGAGCGCAGGGTTGTGTGCAGCTGGCACGGACACGTGTGTGTTGACAGAGCATGCAGAGCAGGCAAAATCCTTTTTAGCATGCTAAAGCTCTACCCCATCACTACAGACTGTGTCCACAGAAAGGGTTAATCAGTCACCGGGCTTATTAATCTGGAATGTAAGTGTCCTGATAACAAAAGAACTGTAAATCTGAACTGTCATCTACAGATGATTCAGACATTTGTATAGAAACTGTTTATCATAAAGCAAGAGCAACAGAACATGACATAGACCCTGTCAAACTGGATATGAGAGACATTGGGATTTCACCGCACCCCAGTCCCATCCCATTGTCTCCAAGAAAGCCAACCTCCTGCCCAACAAAAGTACCCAACTCCAGATTTCTTAAGTTTTATTGTAAACATTGCCAGTTTTATTCCCTTTTCTCTACCTCCACTCTCTTTTCCACATTGGGATGGGAGCCAGGAACAAATGTCCTGCTCCCTATACCATACCACACCACCAAACTGCATTCTTTTCAAGCAAAAGATACAGTGGTAGGACTAAGAAAAAAAGCACAAAACAAAAATCCCACATAGCTGCCTTCTTCCATGTAAGATAAAAGCGAACATAGACATATAAGAGCTTCATCCATTAAAGAGATGGAGAAACACACTAGAAAAACCTCAGGGGGGTTTGAAAAACCTCAAGTTTAGTATAGAACAGTTTCTAAACTTTGGTCTTACTGTGTTTTCTAAGGTATTGTAAATTTTACTTCCAGATATTCACAATTCAGTAGATTCTGCAAAGATCTGGTACACACTAAACCTTGCCAAAGGAACAGTTCTGTTTTGGTGAAAAGTGACAAACTCGTAAGAAGATGAAGCCTAAATACAGGGAGAGTTGGATGATTGTTACACTTTACACTTCGTTTTACCAGGAACTGGATTACCTTGAACATTTAAATACCTTACTTTCAACTTAATGGCCTTTCTATGAGCATTTTTTTTCCAGGTAGCCATGCATTACTTTTCTTGTATTGCTGCCACAAACCAGCAAGGTTCATTTGTGAAAAGACACAAGCTGCAACTGCACTAGGTACCTTAAAAGGACAGGAATTGCTTCCTTCGCCATGGGATGCAACAAACACTTAGTGGTAAAAGAGCATTTCACTTTCCCTGATATGTTTGGACCTTCACCTGATGCAACAAACTGGCATGATGGCTGACAGAACCAACCACTGAAATTTTGATCATTAAATTCTTTTTAAAACAAAGTGACAACCCACAAGTAAGACTGAACCAAAGGCTTTTAGAGAATTCAGGCCAGAAGCCAATCTACTCTGTTAAAGTTTTCTTCCAGAACCACAGTATTGAGAACCACGTTTATCAGAGCAAGAAGATATATTAATTATATTAAGACTTGTCCTATGTATTCCACTAAAACTTCTCTTCCACCATTTCCTTCGAAAAGCATCTCAAATTCAAACTAATCTCTCCAATTTAGCCTGAGGAGTCCTGAGACACATCTAGGAATTAGTTTGTAAGACAAAGTTAGACAAATCAAAACCCTGCAGCTTTCTCACTGTCCTCACCACTCCTTGAAGAATGCAAAACTATTCGCAAATTAGCCCTAATGGCATAAAACAGTGACCCTCAGAGGTGGGGGAACAAGTAAGACAAAAGCCTTCAACCTGCATTAATGCTGTTACTCCTCTGGCTTTATCGTTCTCTCCTCTCAAAGGAGAGCACTGCGCTCCCAGCAGCGCACGCTCTGCTCTCTCCCGGAGCCTCCTCTGCTGTAGCACCAGGCCGGTTACCCACAGGAGACAGAGGAGACGCTCTGTTTGCTTCACCTCTTGAGATGGAGGTCAGGGACTTGACAGGGCCAACAAATACCGTTTTACCTCTCCCTAGTAAATCCCACAGACCCTCTGTGGTGCTGTGAACCCCGCTGAGCCACGCTGCCAAGAAGTGCCAGGCCTGAGGAAACGCAGACGCCTCATGTGGCATGCAGCTGCAGGAAAACTCACAGAGGCCACTTGAATCTTGTTTAAAACACCAGGCAAACATGGGGAGGAGGTGGAGAAGATGGCAAAAGAGAGGTGCATTCTATATGTGGATGTCAAGATAGCAATGCTGCCAGCTGCACTTAAAGTTGTTGCTCTGCAGAGCTGTGGGGCTCAGCTGAAGCCTTAAATTACACAAGGCAGAGGGGCTGGATTAGCGTGTACAAACATCTCAGTGCTTCAAACAATGTAAAAATACAGTCTGGGAATGACAGCACAATGCAGCAAGGTCTAAAGAAGTTTGTCACTGTGGTAGCTCCTGCGATCCATCAGATTTGGTACACCCAGGATGTGGTACGCAGGAGTCTCTGCGTAAGTCATTCAGGGAATTTCAGACTGGGCACTAAGAAGCGCAGCCACCTCAGTGACACTCTGGATCCCCTACAAGAGCACACACATACATGGAAGCACCTAGAGGTAGGACAACTGCGATCAAAGCAACTTCTTTACACCACTGAAAAAACCCCCCAAAACAATCAAAACATCCGGACCCTCATATGACCACATCATACTTGAGGAGGATAGTGAGCCAATGCAGATACACAGAGATTCAAACTCCTGTCTCAGAATTAAAGAAAAGTCTTCCCAAGATAATTTAAGCCATCAAAGCAAGGAACATCTGAGCCAGGTAGGTATTAACCTGGACTAGTATCTTTAATCCTGATTTAAAATTAACAGGGTCATTGTTTAACTGGAGACTTGGAAGCTAGTTACACAGACAGCTGCAGCTCACCCAGAAACACGGCTGCTTCCTCTTCTGATAATCTGAGCAAACCATGGAAACAAAGTTGAGAGGGGAACTACTGTTTGTGACGAAGGAAAAAAAGCTTCAAGGCTTCATTTCTGGATCAGAAGATGCAGAGACGTTCCTGCAGACGGGATGTGGCAGAAAGCAGCCAGGGCACGAGTTCAGTTCTGTCTAGCAGTTCAGGTACAAATCATTCCACCTGGCCAATACGAATGCAAAAGACATCTGGTTCCGTAGCACTACTGACTTGCAGTCTTTTGATTTAAAAACCCCACCTGAAGAGCCCTGCTAGAAGAGGCCAACTCTACCCAGAGAGGTATGGTTCCAGTTGTGGGGGAGACAGGGAGGAGAGAGGCAGGGAAAGAAGAAGGATGTTGCCCAGATGGGTTATGCTGCTTCCATCCCTAGAGTTTTCCAAGATCCAGCTGGATAAAGCCCTAAGCAACCTTGTCTGACCTTGCACCCAAGCCTGCTTCATACAGGCTGGTAACATTTTGAAGTCACTTCCAAACTGAATTATTCCATGAAGTACATAGAAATACTATTAAGCTTGTGGGTATTCTTGTATATATTCTAATGAGCTTGTTTTGGGAACAGACTGACAAAACCTAAGTGCTCACAACAACATGGTCATATCACCAGCCGGTATCAGCGTTAAGTCATCAAGTCTGACAGGATGACACAAATTCCATTTGCCGTAATGATTCCCTACCTTCAGATAACCTATTTTAAATTCTGTTACACAACAATAGTTCCAGACTCAATTCTAAATGGCCAAGCCAATGATAGTTATAATTACCATTAAAATGGATCAAGAGAGCGAAGCCATAAAAAGCAGGCCCAGAAATAACACCAAAATCTTGGCCTACTCATCTTTTCAGTGATTTCTTCAGAATTTCATTAGGTTTGTTGAATCTCCCTCAATCTAACACCACAGAAGTAGAGTTTGGGGCTTTTTTAAAAAGCAAAGTTAAGACAGGAATAAATCCAATGAACTAAGCAACTGAGCGATCCTTATTTTGACAGATGAGAAGGGTCTTGGGTAAAAGACATACACCTACATCGATCTGTGTGAAGGAAGGGCTTCTCAGATGCCCTTTGCTCAGGGAAAAATCCAAAAATTAACCTTTTGCACAACATTACAGCGATTTTTGCACAAGTTTCAACCCATCAGATTGCCCACTGTCAGCACACACAGATGGCAGCACAAAGGAGCGCTGAGAACACAGGTGATCCATTTAGCAGTTTTTAAACATAAGATATAGCAATTATTTTTCAGTTGTCTACCGTCATACTACAACATACTTTGGAGATATTACTATTCTACACATATTTAGGGGAAGCAAGCTCTTAACCCTGTGGCTTTCTGATGAATTTTTCTGCCAAATTAGAAGTCAAGATCAAGACAAGCTTATTAGTGTGCTCTGCAATAAAGAGGGTCTGCTATAACCAGTTAAGCTTTATTAATGCAAGTACAGAAGACTAATTTCTACACATTAGCAATATAAAGGGAAAAAAATTCTCATCACGCCATTATGGGATACATCTCACTTGCCTTGCACATAAAGCAAGCAATAAAATCTGGCTACCCATCAGAAACTGATAAGTAGATTTAACACAGGACAAAAAGAAAAGACCATACTCTGGAAGATACCAAAATTATATACTTCATAAAAACACTGGCCTACTGTAGTGGAATAAGTTACAGAAAGTGTTTTAAGGAAGGATCTGAGTACAGAAGATGACACCCCTCAGTGCACAAGGTCAAAGTTCCCAGCTGAGGAGTTAGTATGGCAGGAGACATGAATTCACCTACAAGAGCGCTAGATTCCATTTAATCTCTAGCATTAAAATATTTAGAAGTTGAAAATAATTCAGAGATGTACCATTCTTGTAACACGATTTCAGCTCATGAGACAAGGTCTCTGCACAAGTCAGGCAAAAAGTCACTACCAATGCATAAAAAAATGTTAGATCAATTCTGAGGTGATTACGTGGTGCTCTTCTAGAAAGCACGTATGCTGAAAAACTAACATTTATTGTTAATCTTTATCTTAGCACCACAGTCTCCAAGAAAAAGGTCAACCAGGCATCCACCACAGGCAACTGAATACAGAGAAACTCTCAGAATAAAATCACCTGGGATCAGGTTTCACCAGATCTTTGTCCTGCATCACACTTAAGCAAAAATTCAACCAGTTACAGGTCAAAGGAAAGTTAGCATTTAAAAAAATAACCCTCCCATCCCCTAAAAATATACAAAGGCAAGTAAAGCACGACCATGTCATATCTTGCACATGTTCTCTTCAAAAATTCTGAATTGAACCGAAACCAAAAATTAGCTGACAGCAGCTCACCACAAGACCAGCTTCAACTTGCCTTCCTCATTATCCTCCGTCAAGCAGCTTTACACGTCAGAGGTGGCTGGTTGATAGGAAAGATGCAGCACAGGGACTTGGAACAAACTGAATCAGGACTGCAGCTTTACAACTTCCAGATAAGCAGAAGTTTTATTTTCATGCCAAAACAATACATGAAATCTTTCTACGTACTTAATTATCACTGAGTAGAAGTAATTTTCAAATTAGATCTGTTGGTATAAAGTGTGTGGGGGGGTAAGTCATGACGTTATTCATCTTTGGAGATTTCCCATTAGAAACCTAGTACACTTCTACCATGGGTAACTACTACCATAAAGATATTTTGGCAGCAACCCTAAACCTCCAGAACCTCTTGGTATTTGGCATATTTTGAAGTGGGGTAAAATAGATTTCATGGTCTTGATTATCCACACACTCTATTAGGTTCCAGAGATTTAGTAAATACCACAAAAATTATGATATATCAACATTTGGCACTTTTTTCCCTTCTCTCACCATGAACTAGGCCACAAATTTAACAGGTCTTTTTAAAGACTACTCAGAACAAATGACTTCCTATAGTGAATGCTGCTTTTCTGTCTTGCTTGGAAACCTCTCAAACAGCTTGCCTGCACTTTTTCTAGGAAAACAGCATATCCCAAGTAAAGCAAAACAAAGACCTGCAACAGGCACAGCAGTTGCTGGGGATTTATCCGCCAGCATACATCACAATCCCGGAAGAAACTTTACTGGTGAGGCTGACCACCCACGAAAATTCCCACAGCCTGGCACTCCAACTGCTGAGGCAGCCTCGGATTCCCAATGTACCCACATCTTTTGTAGTCGCTTGACTATTCTGGTGAGGGTTAAGAAGTTTTTATTACAGTATGGTTGCATCCAAAAAAGCCCTCTTATGACCACCATTTACTAATGATGAACGTGTCTCATAACATTTCTCCAACTCTCCAATTGACACTGGGCTAAGTCATGGTGGTATAACAAGAGCAGAACAACTTTTACTGCTTGCATAAATCTCCATCCTGTTTTCCCAGGTTTATGCAGGCCACACAAGCTATTCTGATGCTGCTGGCCAGGACTTGGAAGTATTTAAAACTGAACCTTCATAAACATGAAAAATACTTAACAGAATCATAGAATGGTTTGGGTTGGAAGGGACCTCCAAGATCATCTAGTTGCAACCTCCTTGCCATGGCAGGGACACCTCCCACTAGACCAGGTTGCTCAAGGCCCCATCCAGCCTGGCCTTGAACACCTCCAG